>JAIPRL010010102.1:0-16236 GCA_025469235.1 Pemphigus obesinymphae
AGTAAATGTTTTTTTAAGTGGGTATTGGGTATACGCACATTTCCTACCGCATACCCGCGGTCTTGAGTTTTTTTCTTTGGTATACGCACTTTTTAAAATTTGGGAAGTGGGTATGCGGCGCATACCCCCGCATACCCTCCACTACATCACTGCATACATATTTACTTTCTTCATATTTAATGACATACACAATGGTTTTTTTCAGTATTGGTATAATATTTCTTTGTGCTTAAGTAATTTATAGGTACTACGAATGATAAGATAAATGACTTCTTTAAAATATAGGTACTAATAATGAGTTTGTTATCAAAAAATATCTCTATCCCAAAATTCCAATTTCTACCTGATTAAATGTATAAATATAAATAAAAATAAAACACGTTATTATAAAAGCACTAAATGCTTAGAATCATTCAGAATCTAAAATAAATTGAAATTATTAAACAAAAAGTGGGTAAGTATGTAATATAAATATCACCAGTTATTTGGATTTACAAAAAAAAAAAAAAAGTTATAACTTCATGATTTCTGTTGATTTTACACTTTATCGTTTAGGTAAAATATTATAATTTTGTAATGTCTTTTAAAATAACATTTCAATAGTCATTTATTTACAATATTGCGTAATTTAAACAATAATATATCAAATTACTACTGCTATACTCAAAAGGTAATATCGTTACGTCAGTTATTTACGATTTATCTTAAATACTAAATAACACTGACGACGTTGTTAATGGTTAGTGTACGATCTTTTTTTATCCTAAAAAACATTTTTTCATGGGAAAAGAGTGTTGCCTAATTTCTAGTATCTAATAAAGCGGATTTTAAAATTGTATTTATATCAATACAAAGACCACCAAATAAATCATCGACTTAATCCCATACAAGTAGGGTCAACTAATAATAACACTCTTACGTTTATCCTCCATATGCTTCTTTAATAAACTTTATCCACTTTTTCTTTGTCCTATTTCACCCGCCACTATTCATAATATATATTTAACTCATTTATCGCTTTAACTATTTCATTTATTACATTTTCCTCTCAACATTTCAATACTATCAGCTTATTCGCTAACATTTTTCCAGTGATAAACGCTATACATATATTATTGCCTATATATTGTTATTACATTATGTACATTGTACATACATTATTGAACATTTCTGTAAACATATTATATAAATTAAAAAATATAAAATTTAAGGTTAGGATATACTTCTCCACTATAAAACGAAATTACCATAACGTGAATTCTTATATTAAAAATGTTTCAAAACATTATTTTTACTTCTAATATACTAATTAAACTTTTATTTTCGATAAAGTTGACTCTTTCATTGCATAACTAAAAATAAAGATATCCTGTGTGTATTAATTTAATATATAGTAATATAAATAATATATATTTAATATATACGAGTATATAACAGGTTATACATTACCTATAATTAGATTTGGGCTTATTAAATTAAACTAAAATGTTGAAAAATAAACAATTAAAGAAGATCATATACATTAAACATGTTTTCAGTTTGAAAAATATTAAGTTTTATTCTTGAATTTTTAAAATTTATGAACAATGAATAGTGTATAAAATAACATTTATGAGAAAGACGTCCATATCCATTATCCACAAAATATTATTAAATATTAAATCTAAGAAAAGAAAAGTGTCCATATGCAGTTACCGATTATTGTGTATTTGTTTTTTTTTTTTTTTACGAACTGAAATTAAAAACAAGAATTTCAAAAAACTCGAATTTGTGTTTTATCTTTTTAATTCAACAACCTATTACTAAGACGATTTTTTTAGAAGGCGCGGGCGGTCAGACAGACAAGACGGGTTTTTATTATATTTGTACCTACCAAAATATCCAACAGACAAGAATAACTCGAAATAAAATTAACTATTATTTGTCGCTAACATATTATATCTAAATATTGTAGAAAATATATAATATTAATAATATACCTAGGTATTTCCGATTTTTTTTATTATTATTCTAATTTTATTATGTTTCATAAAAAATTTACATTTAATAAAATTAATTAATTACCTATTTAATATTAATCAAACGCTTTAGTGGTGTAGTATTTTTCAATAAATTTAATAAAAATTAAGAAAAATTTATTTTCTTAATATGAATAAATATTAAAAATTATAATTATGTGTATTTTATAAAATTTTAATTTTTGTTATCAAAACATTCTAATCAGAGAACATTTATAAACACAATTATACGTCCAATTGCTTATTATGGTTTGTCTAATTCTTAACCTTTTGAAGTTGTTATAAAAATATAGCCCATAAAAATAAAAAAATATAAATTGTATAATATCTATAAAATCATTTTCAATTGTAAATAATTATAATACATATTGTTAATGAATAAATTGTCAGATTTGTACGACGCATTATTAAGATTAATCTAAATTTGACTTCAGGGCTAATACTGGATTTCTGGCCATCCAGTTTGCTGATTTTTAATAATAACAAGAATTATATATATATATATGAGTTTATTTTTATTCCTTACTATTGGTACATGTGTATGAGATTTTTAGAACAAATTTTCATCGTAAATTTTCGAATCATGCAATGATTATTTCTAAATAAATAATAAGTACCTAATCCATTTTTATCTACAAAAAATATACTAAGATAAATTCGTACAGAATTAAATAATTGCGATTTCTATGATGATATTAGAGAAGGGATTTCATTGTATATTTTTAAATATCAGTACTATCTGAAATGGGAAACAAATAAAATTAACGATACTTTCATAAAACAATATAATTCCTGAACGAAAATTGTTATAATATCTAGATTTTAATACTACGGAAAGTAAATGTCATTTGTTGTGAAATACTTAACATAAAGAATGTATTGAAATCGAAAAGTTTATGGTCTTTTATTTATTTATTTTTGTTTTTTCAAACAAACTTCAAATGCTGAATTTCGAATTCCATTATAATTATATTTTATTGACAAAGAAATTAACATTTGTATTGTTTTATTTAATAATTTCCAAAACATAATCTGAGCTTGAAATATGGACGGTTGAACTTTATTAAATCGATATTTAGCGATTATTTTTGTATATCCAAGAAAAATATATGAAAGTCATCCAGAAACCCATAATAGAAGTTGGTCCATCGTCCCTTCAGTCCTCGGACAGGACAGTGTATTGATGTTATTTTAAATTTGAAAACAAAGCAAAGATATTAGCATAGATATGCTAATATTTATAAATATTTTAATGATAAAGTATTATCAAAGATAAATCATTGGTTTCGAAAAATGTTTATGGACAAAATTTGATTATTAAATAATAATAATAATAATAAATCGGAAAATGGGATAATAAAGAATGAAGTTGAAATTATTTTTTTATTTTCTCATTTATAAAAAATATCCGTTAGAAAGGTTATTTTTCTTTTCCTCTTAAAAATACCGCGTATTCCCAATTACTACTGAAAAAATAAAAATGTCTTCCTTAAAGTAAAAAAAAAAATTCAATCAAAATGACTTTTTACTCCAAAACTTCTGCTTGGCTCCTTCTATGGGATTAAATGTATACAGGCATCAAAAAAAAAAATATGTATACATATATTTATACTGAAACAAAGATAACTAAATTACCTGTGTTTTTTTTCAGTGCTTGGAACCGATTTTCAAAAAAACTGATTATAACTTTAGAATTTTTCTTTTAGTATGCACCTACTATAATGGTAATTGACATGCAACATCATAAATATAAAAAATCTGATTGAAACTCAAAATATTTTATACAATAAAACTTCTGAATAGGAAATATCTATCTACGGAAATAATATTTATTATATAATAATATAATATATATAAATAAAAAATATATAATACTTAAATTGATTTTACATTTGTTTTTAAAAGAATTTTCATATTATGTTCTTTTATCGAAAAAAATCACAATATTCAATATTTTCTCATATTTCTCCCATTGACAATCTTTCGAAATCCTCCACAATTCTTTAAAAATTTATTATCGACTTTAGAGATACGTTTTCAAGTATAAAAAATGTTCTGATTTTTGACATATAATATATACACGATATATTTATATAACATTGTGATGGGGAAAAATAGGCCACTTGCAAGGTTATTGGAACAATTAAGAATTTTTACTGCATCTGACGAAAAATCCTGTGCAAGCCTTATAAATCTGGAAAAAACATAAAATAATAAGAAATAAACAACATTGTAAAATCACTAGTCCTCTCTCACCCCTCAGAATCAAAAAACTCACAAATAGGTAATAAGTTATAAATATTTATTTTTTCTACAGACAAGTAAATGTTACATAATATGTATAACTTGAATAGGTAAATTGAAAGGCTTGAAAAATTTTAAGAGGGCCAAATAGGGGCTACTGACTTTTAAGATAGAGTTGCCATACATCCAGGTTTATATAGTAAATTATGTTAATATAAACATTTTTTAATTTTTACTAGAAAAAAACATTTGTGAAAATGATATAATTTTTTTTTTAAATGGTCGATTGACAAAAATAAATCTCTATTTTCACATAGGTATCAGTATTATTATACATACTTATTCAAAAATATGCAATTATTACTTGGAATTATAATATAAAAATAAAAAAAAACACCTTTTGTAAATTAAATTTGTAATATTAATATTGCAGAAATCATTTTTCCAAACTGTTTAAAATGCTTGAAAAATTGTTTGTTGAAAGATGTCAAATTTAGAAAACGTTTTAATGAACTTAATATAAAGACGATATAGATTTTCTTTGACTTTGCCTGATTTAAATTAAGCAGTAGGCCACGTGTTCTCGTTGATAAATAGTATTGTAACATGAACTACATGTTATAACTACATCGGATGTAACGGATTACATTTTATATAATTACGGTAGTCGGTAGAGACTTCATTAATAATAATCTAACCAAGTTTTATAATAATTTATATTATGCTATATCATGTTCCCTAATTTTTGAGACAACGTTTTAAAAAAAAAAAAGATAAAAAACTAGTTAAAAATCAAAAATATACCTCCTTAAAGAACTTTCCTGATCAAATGTTCTACCGAAAAATGCGACTAGATTAGAAGTCTTCAGGGTGAAAAGTTGTTAACAGAAATAATATCACATTTTATATAGAGTAAATCAAGAAAAATTTGTTTGGTAGGGATGGTGGCATTTTTGCTTAAAATGATAATTAAATCATTTTTTGTCCAGATTTTTTGAAAATATAATATGATAACCGCCTATTCTAAGGGAGAATTTGGCATCGTTCTTACGTATGGGGATAAATAAATAACGCGCTGATGACCGATGACCAATGTGTACGACATAATATCGATGGTTGAAAGCAAAAGGGAGTAAGTGACATTTTATAAAATATTCAAAAGAGCCAAAAAATATATTTACCATTCAATACGTTCATAGAAGATTTGCGAATTTGATTTTTTTTATAAAATATTTTCGGTAAGTGTATTCTTTTATGATATTTAACAAGAAAAGTCTAAATAAATGTTTTATATTATGAATTATCGAGAATGAAATTCATTCAGGGCACTTACGCCTCACATATTGTTTTTATCTGAACTTGTATTGATTGTAATTTAGAGCATATGTGTATTATAATTTATATTTATTACTTTTTTGATTTAATAATTTTCATTTTTATTTGTTATTTGTGTTACGTTGTCTGAATCATAATATTTTTATCACAACAAAAAAACACAATTACAATGAATTATTTATAAGTTATTAAGGTCCAAGCACCATAATTATTATTTTTATAAAATGAGGTGTAAGGGATATACCTATTATGCTTTGAATTATTCTGAATGATGTGTTGCTTACATCATAGTATTGGCACCTAATTCCCCAATTAATACTATAGGTACCTGTTAATTAGTTTTTAAATGTAGCGCTTAAGCCCTTCGCCAAAATTATGGAAAAAATCTACTTAGAGATACGAAAGTGAACTCAATCGATGCTGACAGTGTATTAAAATCCTGATATATATATATGTTGTCCCTTACGCCGTTATGCCTTTTAACCATCAATTTATATAGGCTTTTTGGACCTTTGTGTTGAGTATATTTTAAAAATATATATAAATTCAATAATTTATACCAAGACATAATAATAATAATAATAATAATAATAATAATAATAATAATAATAATAATAATAATATAATCATTATAGAAAATAGTCATAAAATATTTCAATGATGTTCTAGTATAGGTACTATGTTAATTTATGTTTTTATATTTATATATTAAAAGATTGTTTATTGAAAAATATTTAATTATTAACTTATGTTTAACAGAAAATAATTTTACTATGTTTAAAATGTCATCCAAATTTTTTTAAGTATATAGTTTGAAATGCAGTGACTGTTAATAAGAAGTGTACCTATATAGTTTAATAAAAAATTGTTTACTGTAATATATTAAAAACTGAATATTTCTCAACTTTAAATTTGGAGTATGAAATGTAAAAATAGTTTCTTTTTATTTTTTAAAAAAAGAGATATTATTCATTTCATATATTTTATATACTTATGTCAGTTTTAAAAAATAAGATCTGATATTATTAAAAAATAATTATTTTATTTTATTTAAAGAAAATCTTTCTATTCAAAATAATAATTAAATATCAAAGTGCTCATTATTCTATATTATTCTTTATATTATGTCATTAGTAGGTACATTGAACATCATAAATCTAAACTCCCATTCTTCTACTTTGAAAACTAGTGGGTATCACTTAAATAAAAAAGTTTTAAATTGAAAAATATAATAAAATGAATAAAAAAAACATGTTATATTTTGGGGGAGTGAAAGTAACAATGTTGGATAAAAATCATGGGTTTTTTATTATTTCACAAAATATTTTGATGACACAATTTTCATTTATTATCTCTTCTTAAAAGTTAGACTCTTCCACTTTTTAGTTATAGATATATTATTTCAGTAATATATAGGTAGTAACCATGGCAACTTTATTTGTTATTTTTTAAAAATTATAAATTTGTAAATAATGTCTGCTATAAAAGGATTATTCTGAAAGCATTAAAAAATTATCTCTAAAAACTACCATCTATAAATAATTTTCTATCACAAAAAGCTCATTACTCCAATAAATTTATGTTAGCATAATGGTTAGTGTGCTAACGTAATTGCACTAAATATAAAAAAAACACATTTTTGACTTTTCCAAGATTTTAGGTTTCTTAAGCCGGTGATTAGAACCGATAAAGTAGAAAATCCATATAAAAAAATAAAAACCGAATCAATAAAAAATAAAATGAATTCCTGTCACAATAAGCCGTGATCTATCTAAGTTTTTAATCTCTACGAACCAAGAACCAAGCAAGTGTATTGAGCATGAGTTATCTACTATATTAATGGTGTGCCTAATTTACTGCGAGAGGTGATTTTCAACATTTACGTCATCTCTATACACCTCATCCCGACGATAACGTCAAAAGAAAAAACTTACCTACAAGAGACAAATAAAAAAAAAAAAAAAAAAAAAAAAAAAAAACCGTAAGAAATATGAAGGAAAATCAAACGAAAAGTTGGTCGAGAAAAAAATTAACTGCGCCAGTCATGTCGGAAACTTCTCGAAAAACTTTTAGCCGGCGACCATTCAACGGTATTGGATGGTTTCGGCGAAAACACGGTTAGACCCTTCGTTCGGTTAAACGCGCTTATGATATGAAATGTATATTATATCGTATAAGGAAATACCGGGTTCGATTTTCCGCGAAACGATATGCGATATTGTTATAACAGTTTGCCAGCGAATTCTCGGCTTTTCAAAAAAACTTTCTGCGCATAAAAGCCATAGAATTTTCATTTCAATTAACACTTTAGAAAAAAAAAAAATGTTTATAAATATATATATATATAGGTATATGTATGTAAATATTGTTAAATGAAAACAATAAAAGAATAGCGTGAGTATGGAAATCAACATGCGACGTGATAATTATAAAACTATCAGTGCGTGCAGTTATCGATTTTAGAAGTTTCGCACGTGCAGTTGGCAACACGATCGACGTAATTTATTGAAATCAAGTTGAGACGTAATAAAATATTATTATCACCTGTTCCGTAGGTAATCTGTTCGTGAATTCATTTATTTTTTAATCGCTTATAATTTAAACCATGGCTAAATATCAATATCAATATTATGTGCTTTAATAATTAAAAAAAAAAAATATATATATATATATATATGCACCTCGTTTAATGGCTTGAAAGGAAAAACACTATAATCAATAATAATATAATTAAATAATTATAAAGTGGAAAATGTAAATTATGGAACATTGTGTTCAGTTTTAGGTATTTAATTTAATAATATTTATTACAATTTAAAATATATTTTATATATTCAATTATACAATTGAATATCATGTTGATATGGAATCTCATTTATTAAAAAAAGAAAAACAGTATTATACATTAGTAATTAAATAACATAATTATCATAAAATTTAATAAATTTGGAACATCTTGTTCAGTCTTTGGTATTTATTTTAACAATAGTATAAATTATTCATTAAACAACATACCTAATTATTATGCAATGTAATAAATTTGGAATATTTTGTTCTTTGACATTTTGTCTCAAGTATTTATTTTACATTATAAGTAGTAATTAAGTAATATAAGTATATTATAGATAGATAGATTATTTATAGTCAATATTGGCCGTCATTACCCCGTCTATTTAGACGGTATTACCCTATTTGATATAATTTTTTTATCGAGATTCTTTAAAACTATATAATTTAAAAGTAATATAAAATAAACATTATACCTAATATTTGCATGTTTTAGATGTGGATAAAACAAGCCATTAAAAGTTTTCACCTTGAAATGATTTTTAATTTTTAAAAATATTACATCAATAATGATAAAAATATTGATTATCTATTTTTGGGGGAAAAAATTTTGTGTTTCACTTTGAAACATCTGATATTAGGTTTTGATAACAATATTTATCAATACACATAATTATAGTATTTATAATATTGTAATATTTACAGAGATATGACACTGACCGGTATTATCCACTGGCCACATTTTTTTATTATTTTGATAATTTTGTTTTTGCATTATAAAATAAAACAATAATTATACCCATTATATGTTTTTATATATACCTACCTAATGTCTATATATATTATCACATAAATAATATATAGGTATACATTTATCAAAAATAAAATTTGATTTATTTAATATTTATTTAGATGAAAAATAATTTATCATTATCTTTAACTATAGACATTATTTGTTAGTTAGTATCAACAACATATTGTATACAATTTTATTTAAAGATCTTGATATAAGTAATATTCGATTCAAAATTAAAGTTTTCTGCTCACGCTGAAATGATTAAAATTAAACAATGCATAGTGCAGGTTTTATCAAATGATCTAGTGGTATTTTTAAAGATACTATATTATTAAAATTTATTTCCTATGCCCTTGTTCGTTTTAAATTGTGTTATGGAATCAGTCCGGAATAATTTCTTTTATCTTTATAATATATAATTAGTACCTAAATTTATTTATATTTTTAAATATATTTTATATAAATATATATATATCTCATGTCAAATAAAATAAAACCCAAATCCACAAAAAATTTAACTTTTTATTATAAGCAAATACAGTATTTCGGCAACAACGTTGCCATCTTCAGTGCAAAACACAGACTGAACAAAACACAGTTCTCAAACTGGAGGGGACACGCACTCCTAGGGAGGTGTTACAAAATTTCAAGGGCGACACGAAAGTTTAAAAAAATACCAATAAACCAATACGTAAAAATACGTTGATAAATATGGTCATGAATTATAGTGTAATCGCGTTATCTTCAATAATTTAATAGTACATTTATAATGAATATTTAATAAAATATAGGTATATCTATATTATACTTTGTTTTAGAAATTATAATTATAATATTAATATTTTGATATTTATAAAAATAAATTAATCAAAACAACTATATTGAAGTTTTATTTATGATAATCTTATACCTAACATCACAGATATGATATACATTTATATTATTATATACTTATACTATATTTATACTACAATTTTATAGTGGAGAAGCATGACCTACAATAGTATAAAAGGGGGCATGCGCCTCAAAAGTTTGAGAGCCCCTGTGTTCATGGTTAAATGTAATTTCTATTTTTTAATTTCGATAAGCAGTTCCAGTATCATATTATCATGCATAACTTTTTATTTGTGTACATGTTGATAGCTCGGTATTTTTTATTTTATAAATATGTAAGAGAACTTTAAATGGCTGTTTATAATGGTAATATTAATAAACAATATCACAATATTGACGTGATTAAAATATCGACATTTATTTACTACTTTTCAGTAATTTTTGTAAAATTTTTAAATCTGATTTGTCTTTTTCATGTATATATTGTGTATATTATATAGTATACAGTAGTATATTAGTATTATAAACTTTTTGGACTAAATGAGTCTAGAAAAAAAGGAAGGTAAAAATATTTCTACTATGAAATTTATTGAATTGGTAGGTATTTTTTAAAAGATGAATTTTAAATATTCTCAGTACTTTTTCTTATACGTAGATGAAAATATCCGAGAATTTTAGGTCAGAAAATAAATAAATCAAGTGTTACTCTGTTTTATCGAAAGAAATGATTTGTCATTATTTTTAATTCAGAACATCCAACTCCAGTATCCTTTTCAATAAACAAAATATTTATACCTCCTACTAACCGGCCTTTTTTTTTATTATCATTACTTTACTCGACTATTTTGAAAAAGTCTAATAGGTTTAAAATATGAATTATTTCGTCCGCAATTCAAGTTACCATAAATATGTTTTGTTATATAATAAAATAAAAGTTGAATCGATTTAGAATTCTTTATATAACTTAATAATTTAAACTTTTTTTTTTAGAAATTATTTGGTGTAAATTTTTGTTCAACACAAGCTATTAATTAGTTAAATTGGTATCTGCCAAATATTTATTTGTATTTGATAATATGTAATTTCAGACCTCTCAAACCATGAAAAGTTGTTAACAGGCACAATCATATAATTCAGCTGGTATAAATAAAAAAAAAACCATTTTAATTCTTTCTTAATTCTTTTTTTGGAAAAAATTATTTGATTGTGAAAATTTTACCAGCAGGGGAAAATTACCTATCTCCTACACTTTTTATAAAATATTGTCAGGCCGAATAGAGTGGGGGGGATAGGTGGTGAATCCTTCCGGACATATGTAAAAAGTTAAAGTAAATATAATAATAATAATAATAGCGCTTTTAAAACGGCATAAACGGTATAAATATTCCCCAAAAATCGAGGGCCTAGCCACGGCTCAGATATTCAGTATTTAAAGTGTTTTTTTTTCAAGTGAATAGGCATGTAAAGTGGTCAATTCGGGCATTATAGTCGGTAATTTAATTTACCGTTTTCTGACTTTTCGACAAACTCGCATTTCAATTTACGCGGCTCTCGCCTAAAATCTAAATGTGTATACGTCACAATTACACATTATTATAAGATCTATTATAGGTATTGTGAAAAATACTATGAAAGTCCAACATTTTGAAAAACGTTGATCGTAATATTGACATATAAAAACGATAGGAAATAGTAAGTAAATAGTAGTACACGGCTACACTGTATATTAGACGGAGATGTACGAACGCCGTGTAAAAAACGACCGGTGAAAACTTTGAAATATTATCTACATCGAAAATTCAACTATAGATAGTAAGTTTCAGTCAACTTTTGTAACTTTTCAGAAAAGAAAAAAATGGAAGCTGTGCCATTAAAATAATTTATAACATTGCATAAAACCCATTACTCCAATCCAATACTATTGACTCCCCTCCCCTCTTAAATATAACACTCTAACAATAATGTTAATTATAGAAAAATGTTCGAATGTATATAACACATTTCCGATTTTTTCTCATCGTTTCGTAACGAAAACATCCGGTTAAAAGGTCTAAAATTTATTTTATCTCGCATAAAAATGATAATTAATATAATCATATATAATTATTTTTAAACACTAATAGCGATAAAAGTAGGTATTTTTACATAGGTATATCGGTATAATACAGTATTAGTATCATGTGCTTATTTTTTTTTTTTTTTTTTTTGTCATAAGCAATAGGTACCTACACTAAAATTTTATTCTAAAACTGAAATAAGAATTTTTGTATTATTATTTTTCCAGCAGATTTTTCTACATCAAATCATTAGCAAAAAATGTGTATATTGTGGATAATGTAACTGAAAGAATGTTAGATATTTGCTTTTTAATTTAATATTTATGTTTAACTCCATCGAAGCAGCAAAACGTCAACAAATGTTTAATTACGTATATTGTTCAGAAATATATATTTATTTACATGAGTTAAATCAGATAGATAAATATTTTGATTGATTGCTGATGGCACTATATAACGACAACACATTACAGAAGTTTTTTCGAGGGACTAATATTTAATGTTGTATAAAATATTAGTAAAAATTATCAAGTTGAAAGTTTAAAAATCGCCAAAAACTTTGAATAGCTAGCGATATATTATAACCAAGAAGTAAGTCGAAAAATCGAAAGGTCAGGTGCAACAACCTGAAACAAAAGACCATACATTTATTTATAAATTATAGTCTCCCGGAAACTGATGGGAATTTTAAAAACATACCCAACTCGTATATCTAATCCACAAAAGACTGTCGCCCAGTTAACGTTTATATAAACTTAGAAACTTCTTTTTCTGAATTACCCACACACACATTATTTATTATATCTAATAATTGTCACATCTTTCTCGACAAGTTAAGAACACAATGTGACACGGAAAAGGTTTATTATGGAAAGTACTTTTATATATATAATATATATTAAACGGAAGTTTACATTGTACATATTATAACATAATCAAAGACGAGAATTGTTTGCAAGGCTTCCGGAACAAATGTATATGAAAAGAGACATTTCCGTTTCTAGGGCGACGGCTTACAGAATCTTTTATCCGCTCGAATTAAAACGTGTGCTGCACTGGATCAATGAACGCGAATTCAATTTAAACTCGTTTAAATTATGGAAATAAAAATTGAACCACAATTACCTATTTAAAATTGTTATTATGTAAATCAAAAACTGGAATAGTAATAGGTTTGTCGGTTGGTTAAAAAAAAAAAAAAAAAAAAAAAAAAAACGATAATTTTTCAGTTCCGATTCAAGAAAATCGGGAGTTTTAGTTCTGGATAATTAATATAAAATCTAGTACAATTTCACTTTTAACATTATTCCTTTTATAATAATGTAAATAATAATTATTGTTTTCAGATAAAAATGGTTTTTATCGTACATGGTAATCTGTTTAAGTATCTTCTTCTTCTTCTCCTCCTTCTCCCTTTCTCCAACAATTTTGGGTCGGCCACCCTACTCCTTAACTTTTACAGAACTTGATTTACCACATCCACATAACATACACCCAACCACCTTATATTTAATTCTATAACATCCATACCTCTGTTTGGTCTTCCTCTTTTCCTCTTTCCTTCAACATGAATTTCCTTTACTACTCTTACTGCCTTAGTTTCCTTCCACCTTAAAGCTCTAGTCTATTCTTACACATTTTGTCCACTATTGTAATCGCTTTTATAACTTCTGCTTAAGTATAAAAAAATGAAAATATGGTATTACTAATTAAACAAGGTACTTACTCTAAAATTGGTGATAAAGTATTTTCCAGTAATTTCCGAATAATGCATAATACCTATATTTATATTTATAAATTAATAATTTATTTATATATTAATAAAATTAACAGTTTTACATCCTTTAATTTCCCAAACTCTAACATGCTCAGATCTGTACATTTACATATTAGGAGAGTCAAAGATGGTTCTTATTCGCTACAACAAACATAGCTACAAAATTATTGGACGAGTTTGGTAATTGTAACCGGCTTGCATCAGAGACTAGACGCAATCAGCGAGAAAAACCTTATTCCCTACCTCATTTACATGGGAGTCGAACTGGGAATCTCGTGTGTCGAAACACGTATTTCGATTACTTGACTACAATCTACCCCCTCATATTCATATATTTTTAATTTGTAAAAATAATAGAACCCTGCTTATAATATTATTATTGACAACAACAGTCGTCGGTCGGAAATTGTGGAATTTTAAAATAGCTCTAAATCCAGATAATAATTTCCCATAAGATTTTATTTATGTATAACTATAATTAATTAGTTTTATACAATCATATAAAAAAAAAATTATTTTCCTTCAAGACAATATAATAGATCTGATAGACCGTAAAGTATCGGAAAATATTTTTATAATACTTCAATGGATTTAGATTTTTATCCAAGTTCAAGCAAATAAGAAATATAGTTCTGGTTCTTAAATTACTTCAGATAAAAATATTATTCTTGTTCATTTTGCTATCTAGATATACCTAAATATATAGTAACCTGGATACATATTTCATTCGCTCAAATCTAAAGGTACTGAGAGTTTTTGAAAAAGTATACTATTTCGCACCAAATTAAGTATTATGTTTATGGATCTATACTTATTATATGAGTTAATGAATGAACAAATTTTAAGGACTAAGTATTGATTTTCATAGAGCAAAGAATCGAAAGAATTTTAATTTATATAAATAACGAAGTAGTTTAATTAGTGTACCTATATTATCTTTAATAAGTTACAGTAAGTACTTTAAATTTTAATATTATATAAAAACATTTTACTGGTCATTCCATTGACTACCATATTCTTAAAATACTCAAGGCTCAAGTAATATAGTTCAATCAAAATTAACTAATAAAACGTATTATGTATAAATTGATACGTTTGCCGAAAATATTAGGTACCTTGTTTTTATCTGATGCATTTGTTGGTATTTCTCGTCATTTTTATTGAAATGTTAATATTAAAAATGTATTTATTTATCAATTATTACAAAAATATTATCTTTAATAATCGCTATTCAAAATTCAACTAGTTTTATATTCCGCATTAAATGTGCCATTAAGTAAAATGCCGATTTTGTCTATCGGTTCATTTAAAAACAGGAGGATAATTATATTATACCTACTATATAAGATGTGCAGCTATTATTACCGATTTATTATCCGTAAAAGTGTTTATTGATAGTAAAATATACAAAAAAAAAATAAAAATCAAGTACGTTTTTGTAAAACATTTAATACTTACTACATCTTTCGAACTCAACATTCGTTGTTAGAAATGTAATGATATTAACGGTAGTTAAAACGCAAATCTGTGTAACTGTCATGATTAATTTACTGGTGTTGTATCCCTATTTATTTTTTATTAATTTATGACGTTGTTCGAAAATATGAAATACGCACTCCAATAACAACATCACAAAATGATTCAACGAGATTTTGAAATAAAATTACTGCAGGTAATTTAAATAATTATAATTTATAGTCACACGAATTTAAATGAATTAATGTCATATTGAATATAATAATTTTGCTTTAAAAATATATTGTTTTAAGGTATTATATTAGTTTTAAATAAATACAGGAAACTATTAATACTAACACTATATGTTTTATGAAATGTTGAATTCGAAAATAAAAATAATATAAAATAATACCTTCGTCGACACGATACAACGTTGTAATAAATTACTGGTCTTTTTTACGTTTTCAAAACTAATCGAAATAACCACCTAAAATCGCGTATTGATGCGAACAAACGTTGCAATAAATCAATAATATAGGAGATAATGTAATATACATAGTCTCTAAATATTATTTTACGTGTAATTTGTGAAATTTATGAGAAAATACCGTTTTCTCCTCTCTTAACTAAGTGGGAGGTATTTACTTAAAATTCTAAGTCTTACCTATACCTACACTATATACAACAACAAACAAATTCTCTAAAATATGGTGATTTGGACTATAATATTAATAATATTATACTATAGAAATTGACCAACTATTTGGGGTCGGCCACCCTGGTCCTACACTTCCACTTAACTCTATCTCCCGCATCTTCTTCACTTACTCCCACTTTCCTAATATCACTCGCCATTACATCCCCCCATCTCTTTTTCGGTCTTCCCCTCCCCCTTTTCCCAACAACATGCATTCCCCTTACTAATCATAC
>JAIPRL010010103.1:0-16231 GCA_025469235.1 Pemphigus obesinymphae
ACAGTACATCATATTATATACGTTATACACATTCGTTGTTGTCATTTTTGATTTCATTTAATATTGTTATTATTTTATTACTACAATAATATTTATTATTAATAAAAAAATGTTTGTATTTTTTTTTCTGTTTTGTAATCAGTAACCAAACAAAAATAATTATTAATTTCCAAATAAAAACAATTTTGTTGGCAGATATAATACGCTCACTCAATAAATATACACAAAACTACTAATAACATTATTAATAATGACTTATAATTTTTAATAATTATAATTTTATCATGAATATACTACGGATTTCGTACAAAACCTAGGTGCACGACTATATTGATAATAACCAAAAGATAAAAATATGTACATTATTAACAATTATTATATTAAAAAGATACATTATTATTTTGAAAATTTTTCAAAAATCGAGTTTATACCTACATAACATTACATCTATACTTTATATATACGCACTATTTTTCTATGACCGTGAGACTGGAGTCCTAGACCTTCCTTTTCCTTTTCACTTTAATTATTGTATAAATGTATTTACTAAAGATGCCATTAACTAGTTAAAATTAAAGTTAATAAGTAGGTAATTTTTCTTAACATTTCCACTGAAATATTTACAATCGCTGTTAACTAACTAAATTGACTAATTAAGATTGTGTCCTTGTATTGTATTGTATTTTAAGTACTTTTGTATAATATAACCATTCGATTAACTTACATTAGGGTTGAACGATTTTCACGAGTATTTTATGAATATTTCAATTCAATAAAAATTTGAAGATAATAATAAATGATTAATAAATCGGGTATTTGATATTTGAAAAAGTGAAAAGTGTGTAATTTAATTGAACTTTTTTGAAACGAATTTAATTATTGAAATCCTAATTTGTTTCCAATTTTAACACAAAACATAATGAATGAAAATTTTTTTGTTTAATATTAACTTATAACTAAAAACAATTGGGTTCATTTAACATCAATAATTACAATTAATTTTGTTAATAAATTTGCAAATTTTTGGAAGGAGTAAAATTAACGGTGAAATCAATCAGTAAACTATTTAGCAATACCTACCTTAGATTTTTAAATTATTTACTATAGTTGATACATATTCTTGGTATTTATACCATCACAGATTTACTTATAATTTTCGCGAGCTAATTGCATTGTTTAAAAGTGATCAATTTCGATATCCTAATACATTATTGCATTATATTATTATCATAAGAATTGACGAAAAAAAAACTGATAATGTGACAATAATTATTATATATGTATTAATTGATTAGAATATTATACAATATACGTCATTAATCTTATTGATGACGTATTTAAAACATAATTTTAAATATTTAAATCTTGAATAATAATTGATTTTAATGTACTATATTTAAATTTATCGTCCTATCATATTATATTTTATTACAAATTGTTTATAGTTTTATCATACTCAAAGTGCTTTTTTAATGTAGCATTTTTTTAATATTTAATTTTTTTAATTTTTCATTAACTCACAAACCGTGTTTAAACGTACATACCTATTACAAAACGGCTACCTAGAGCACTAGATAACGTTGTTCTTTATAATTTAATTTTTGTTTCATTTTTCTACGAAGTTTTTAAGTTATTATAAATGATAAATGCAAAAGTAATATTTTCAATAAAATTGTATAAAATCATAAAAAAACCCAAAATAAAAAAAAATTATTTAGTAATGTGACCAAATTACTAATTCATTTTTAAAATACATACTTTTTATTTGTGATATTTCCATTGTTCTTAACATTTTCTGAAAATGTCTAATATAGATCTCTTTAAAATTGGACGCACTGATATCCTCTTAAATATTCTTGTAATACAGTAAAATCGTAAGTACTTTATAATTTAAATTGACAAACAGGAAGTCTAACGTTATACCAGTGATCGACGTGAAGTGAAGGATCCTTAAAAGGATGCTATTCGCTGAATTCTTTATTGACAATTTTCGTTCCCACTTATTTTGCCCAAAAATCAAAATACTCTCCCCATATAAATATGTGGATATTTACTTATGTATCTAGGTACCTACTTTAAAAACTTAATAATAATTGTCTATTAATAAATTAATTAATTTCAATAAATTTGTCAAATTTAAAGTAGAAATATGAGTAAACTTAATAAACATTCACATTCAATAAAGTTGTTCAAAATAATAATCATTATGTAGCACTTTTGAAATACTCTTTTAAGCAAATTCTAATTTTTTAGTCGGAAATATACATCAGTAAATAGTAAACTGTACAATTCGCGGTGAATATTAAATGAACGTAACATAATACAAAATGTATTTTTTTTTTTAATTAACAACTTCACTTCAGTTATCAAGTTTAGTATCAGACTTGGCAAAATAATTTTTAAAAGTATTTCAAATAATTATTCCGAATGCGTCCAAAAAAAAAAAAAAAAATTTATTCACAATATATATTTTGATATTTGAATCCTTCATAACAATATAGTGTTCTCAAAGTATTTAGAATTTTTTATCAAAAATATTCTAAATATTTATAGAATACTTTTATTTTTTTTATATTTAGGTACTATAGACTTCGATAATAAGCACTAAGTGTAAACGGAGTAATAGAATTACTAAAGAAAATATCACTTCCAAAGGTTTCGATTAAAATAATTTAATGAAAATTTTTCAGTTTTATTTATGGTATATAGGTATATATATATATTTTTTTAAATTTATAATATAAATTTATTTTAATAGTTGTTTATACTTGAGTTATATATGTTTTGATTAGGCCATGGTGTTTGAATATTTATAAAATGCATATAAAAAAAGATTTATGATATATTTAATAAGATACGTTTTAAGGCTAGTGAACTGTTTGGAATAAAAATGCCAAAACTATAATAAACACAGACTTTTTACTTCACCAATTTTATTGAATATCATTTTATTTTACTGGGATTCGAGAGATGTAAACATTTTAATTTCATAATTATCCCAAATAATATTCATCTGACATCCTCCCAACTTATTACTTAAGCCACTAACACAATTTATTATAACGTTAACAACATATTGTTGTGGTGGGGGAGAGGTGTATATGTGTAGTTAGTAACTAAAAATATAAAAGTCATCAACTTTTTCATTGTTTTTTTCACCGACTGCCCTTAATTTTGTTAAATTTTATCCCCCGAGTAATGGAGGGGAAAGTATTACAACGCCTTTTGTGTGTGCAGGCCCTGCACTTACGTACAAAAAGTAAATAGTACAAGATTGTATCTGCAAATAATTGTCGGGGCCGGTCCAAATAACGGTTTAATTTTAAAGTCACAATAGTTCATTTTATATTCATATATTCACCGCGAAAATGTTTTCAACACTTTTTAAAAATTCCGGGACGAGGAGTGATCCGAATCTCCTGGAATCTCCTCAGATACGGCCATTATTATTTTCTCAAAAGTTTTATGCGTAAGTCGGACGTAGACATGATATTTTAATCGTACGTATACATATTGCTCGATGACACTAAAACAGTTTAAAGTATTTGAATATTTTTAAAACATCAAAGTTAATAATTGGGTATATTATATACGATTCCGAACCCATCATCGAATATTTATCGATTAGCCGAGTATAGAATAAACTTTTTTTTTTAGTAAAATGGGATTACCGGTTATCACTAGTTAGGTACGCTATGAAAATATACTGTATAGTTATATTTATATTATATTATTTTTACGTGTAGTACCTAAATACCTACAGTAATATATGTAGTAGTTCGACTGACCTTTAAATTTTTATTACTTTTTTAACGATATGTTCGTAATTCGTATATTATACGTGGGTAGTATAAAGTGTTTTTACATAATCGATTGAAATCGAACGATTTTCGCGATTGACGTACCTGAATTACGACACACACATTATTATTGATATAGTAATAATATCCCAAACACGAAAATAAAAATACATTATGACGTTACGATCACGATGATATAGATTAAAGAAAACTGATGTGTTTATTGCACCATATGTTTTACGTTTACATAACGCGTCAAGCGCTCAAGCGCATAGTTAGGCGAAACTGTATAGTACTATACGACCTGGACCAGATAGGTCATGGCCTAGGATAATCTGTTTAGTTTTATACTGTACAAAAAACATTGTATTAAAATACGTAGTTACTACGATATTATTACCAAAAGGTGGTAAATCGACAGAAATAGTTAATGCCAGTAAGTCAAAGTAAAGTCATTTTTCATTTTTTTTTTCATTTTTTCGCAATATACTACTAGTCGATTTACTATGGGTAGTGACGTAAAATTACGGTAATAATCTTCTATTGGAGAATATTCTCCAAAATTGAGAACTTTCGGTAATTTTCTTTTTTAGCCATATTTCGTCAATTTAAAAATTGCCCATAATATTTTTGCACGAATAATTAATTTCAATATTTTGTTGTGCCCATAATTGTACGACTGCGATAAAACTAATCTAATTTCATTATTATTAAGCGACGAACGATATTATTTTGATATATATATTAATAAAAATTTATCTACCTACATTTATTCTTATTATTCAAAATGGTCTTAAACAAAATATAAAACTCAAATGACCACACGACTGCAACTGCTTGTAATGGCCACAACTGGTATATTCCCCCTGTATAATATTAAATATTAAATTCGTAGTACTCCCATATTTTAAGCTTCGGCTTTGTAACTTTTATTGTGTACGAACTAGTGCATATCACAGTGTAGCCATAATCAAATAAAGTTATTACCACGATTTTCATAATATTATATAAATCATATTCATATAATCATTGTTCTATGATCATAATGTATTGTCACATAAATCGACGTTATCACTTATCTGTTTATTGTTATGATTTTTCATAATTATTATAATGTTTGTATATAGAACGTGTTTTCCGTCCGAATTACGGTTTGAGTTTTCAAAGTGCCGTCTCCGGAACGATTTCAAAATATTGTCGTTGATATGGAATCCTTTCTGAAACTCTAAATCAATTAAATACTGTAGAAAAAAATAACCAAAAAACTGTTTTATCTTATGTTGCACGACTTTTAGAACACTTTTTATATCTTGTATATGCTAAGAGTAATGTGGAAGGGGAGAACAGGAGGACTCAATCATCCTTCCATCCATAGCACTTAAAATACGTCTTCTTTAATAGATTTTCAAAGTTGCCTCAAAATAAAATGTCCTTCGTTATAAATAGTTATCTTTGAAACGTTTTAATCAAAATTCATCACAACGTCCGGAATTATCCATTTCCTGACCGTCCGCGATCCTCCGAAATTAATCCTTTACGAAATTTCATCTGGATTTTTGAGGTTTACTTTTTCACTTTAAACCTGAAATTCGTACACTATATTGAAATCATACCGATCCTCGATCACGGTGAAAAAATCTAAAAGGATCTAAGCGATTTCGGATGCTGCTGTATAGGAATAAGTATCTGAAACCGCCACTGGTCATCACACTATTTGTCGCCACTGAAACCCATGCTGTACGTGCATGGAGAATAGGTAGAGTGATAAGTAAAATAATACCTATGTTATTCATATTCCTGTCCGACTATTGGACACGCACAATTATAATAAATATACCTATACGTTCAACAAACAGACGGCAATGGTCTAATCGATGGGTTTTTATGCGCAAACGATTGATCGATTAAACCGAACGTTTTATTATAATTGTCATTGTCATTGTTGACGTTGCGGTGTAAAAACGACATGCATTTCGACATGATTGAATGTAATATTTAAATGCAAAGGATACAATATAATATATAACCGGTCAGTTACTGCGTCGGCAGTGTTTTCTGCATTCGGCAATAATCATACGACATGGAACATGACGTGTCCGCTGGTAACGTTTACACCGAATGTTTATCAACAAACGAAACATCATTTTGTTCGTGTTTATATTTTGTCTATTACAATGTGGTATCCGTGTTTTTCTATTTTTACTCGGGAAAAATTAACTCCAACACTTGTGTCCGGTAGTGTTCCCATAGGGGGTATACCAGCAGCCCTTAAAATTCTGTGTTTGAAATTAAGAAAAGTTCCGAAATTAGCAACCGTAAATAAAATCAGGAAATTCTACGTTTCTATACATATTATTGTGTGCCGATGACAAAACGAAAAAGGGGACATTCGGAGAAAAAAAAACGGATTGAACGCGTAGTACGAAAATCGGAACATTTTAGGGGCTGCGGTATACTACTAACACGTACACGTCGTATAATGCTCTCAAAATTGAACAACTCGGAGCGACAACCGGTCACGTCCGGTTAATTTTACATTTTTTTTTTTTTAAATTATTTTATTTAAATATATTTTCTAAAAAATTCCAAGACGTATCATCAGCGAAATCTAAAATAATACCAACAAGTGTCAAGTAACACGTTAACAGCTATTCCAGGCTATCCTATATATTTCATAGATGATAAAGGTACTTTGATCATCAGAAAAAAACCGCTCGTTTAAAAACTTATATTTACATTTACATTTTTATCCCAATACAATTTTACCTACCATTTTTTGTAATTCTATAAATAGCCTATTTATGTTTTATATATGTAATAACTTAAAATAATTTTAAACACATAATTAAGGAAACCTATTTAATATGATTAGAAGTTTTTATAACATAAATGAACACTTTTGATTTTGATTTTCTGATGAGCTGATTAAAATCCAATCAATAATTAAAATGAAGCCGCTGAAGGGGCGAGGGTGATGAAATCCTAAAGTGTGAAGTACGAAAAAGTACCTAAATATATTAGCCTCAGCTCCAAGGTCATCAATTATGGTCAATAATCATGGATATACTGCATATACTCAAGAGAATATACACGAATAAAAAAATTCCTAAAACCGGGAGAATTTTCGTCGTTTGTAAAAATAATTTCTATTTTATGAAAAAAACGTGTGAAAACAGCTTTAAACTGTCATTCTATGACCAGGGTCGACTAAATCAAAAGTATATTTCTAGGCAAAACCTAAGTTTTTCGCTCTTAAAATAAAACAATATTCCGATAAATTTATAAAGTATTAAATAAATATGGAAAATAAATTATTATTATTGTTAATGTTAGAATAACATTAATAAAAATCACTAATATCTTTTTATTAAAATACCACCCCTTACAAATCTAACTTTAAAAAAAAAAAAAAAATTATAAAATATTAGGTATATTATTGTGATAATTAAATACATGTTGTTATGTTAATTATATTAAAAAATTTAAATGTGAAATTAATTCAAAAAACTTGATACTCTTATATAGTGATGTGAGTAAGGAATATTCTCGTTACCTACCGAAACTATTCTCGAGAAGATTATTACCGGAGAATATTTTCACGAAGTAACTTGTCGAATTTCGAAAACAATCAAAAATCAGAAGTATGAAAATTTAGCGGTTGAATTAATTTACACAAATTGATTATTGATAACATGTACTATATTACGATTCACACAAATGGGTTTGAGAGCACGGATATTGAAAATACGGTTGTACAACTTCGACGGTGAGACGCATTGAAAAAAATCATTTATCATTAACAATATTATAACATCGTTCATCGCTCATTAGGTCATTAATAATAATGAAATTTGATTATTATTATTATTATTATTATTATTATAATCGTAGGATTATGATCAAAACAATAATACTAAAATTAATTATTTTAGCAACAATTTTATGTACAGTTTTTAAATTGATAAAATATGGCAAAAAATAGAAAATCACCAAAAGCAAATTAATTTCAAAAAGTCAGTTAACTTCGATTTGTTTTGAATGAACAAATATATTTAACACATATTTACCGCCGATTAACGTGAGTTCATCGAAATTATTATAATATTATAATAAACCAAACGTGTAAGTATAAAAGTACCTACCAACAGCATGTCATGCAAAATCTAGAATGAAACTACTATTACGTATAAAAATGTAGTCGAACGATTTTCAAGGAGTTTTATATAGGCAAATTCTAAAATTTGTTAGTTCCTAATATACGAGTATTTTCATTTCAGCTATTTATCAAATTTTCCGTTGGGTACAAAATTAACAAAAAAATAACATTTTCGTATGAGTATTACAGATTTTAGAATGGCCTTAGTCACATATATAGATTATTATTTTATTGATATTGCGATATCAACACTACAAAGGCGAACTTTATTTGTATTTTGTGTTATCACTGTGAATTGTTCGTCGACATATTTTATTATAATTCTTCAATGGTTTAAATGACAAATTTTCTTAATATATTCCACGGATTATACTAAATACAGTATTAAGATTCCACAAAACGTGCTCTGGTAAAACATGTAAAACATCTACACTATATTATTTTCATCAGAGCCCACTTAAGGTATTAATAGTTAATACTATTAAAATGTTGATGATCTTCTTTTTTGTACTTATTTAGTCAACTATTTATAAGTTTGTCAATAAAATCTAGAATAAGTTTATGACTTTTTTTATTTTAAAATCGGCAAAATTTGGTTTTGCCTAGAAACATGTTTTTGATTTAGTATTTTTTCAATTTTTAGATATACCAAAAATAGTAATTAGCCTACGATAATTTTAACCAACACAGCCAATGAAATACAAAGCCCTCTTAATTCCTTTAATCCTTAAGAGGACATTACACAATCGATTTTCAAGGGGTTTTGTATAGGCAATTTTTATGACATTTTAAGAAAAATGAAAATCCATCAATTTAAAAATATTTAATTATATTTTAAAAATAATCATGTGTTAGTAAAATTTTTTAATTTTCATTTTATCACGATATTTGTTAAAAATCACGTTCAAGCTCTATAACTACAACTTTTCTCTGTGTAATATTATAAAGTCAAAATGTATACAAAATATGAAAGATGAGAATATTTACTGTGCACAAGCGTGAATTTTTTTTCAATATATTTTTTGAAAGCCTAAAATCTTTTAAAATTAAAAAAAATCATAAAAAAACAATTTTAACTAAAAAAAACACCACCCTACAACATAGTAAATATTCTCATCTTTCATATTTTATACAAATTTTGACTCTGCGATTACTAAGAAAGAAGTTATAGTTATAGAGCGTGAACGACGAACGTATATTGATACTGCTAAAATTATCCTCTTAAGGGAATGCGTTTGAAAACGGACACTTTTTTCAGCGCTCTACAAGTTTGGTGACCACACTTAGGTAGCCGACGTGGTTTTACGACGGCTGGTTTCATAAGAGTTTTTCGGTGATGTTACTTTTCAACGACAAAACATAATAATAAAGACAAACCTGTCGATATAGGTCGTATTCATCGCGGCGAGTAAACAATATACAATTGTATTTTATAACAATATTAGAAAACGGTCGTTTTCTCAACAATAAAACAAACATAATATTGTGATTTTGATGAATGCACTTGAGCCTGTCTCATGCAGAGAAAGTAATATTACCATTAACTAATAAGTACCTAATGATTAAATATGACTATACGAATTTTAATTTTAAAGCATTTTAACTGTAAACAAAAGTATAAAGCGATTTTTAGATGTAAGAACTGACTTAATATGATTTAATACTTATATAGGTTATTATTGTTGATTATGAAATATTTAGAATATACTCTTAAGAAAGGTACCTATATCCTATAGTATTAAATCTTACCAGTACAGAATACTCTTCAGTTTACTCATAAATAATAAACACATAAAATCAATTTTGCACTTGCAATAGTTATGAGTTATGTGAGAAATTTTTAATAAAAAAAATTGGAACTCTGTAAAACATTTCGGATAAAAAGAATCATTGAAAAAATCGCGAATAAAATAAATAGTAAGTATTTAATCTATACTTTATTCAAATATAATAACAACATTATTATGGGTTGTTTTTTTTTTTTTTCATTTGTAAACCGGATAATGAATTATTTTAAACGGTGTTTAAAAAACAAATAACAATACCAGTCATTTAAAAACGTTTTAATTAAATGTTTTCAAAATGTTATATTGAGTAGAAAACCACTCTTCGGAGCGCTATAACGTTATCGTCCCATAATTAGCGCTAAACGATCCTATTATATTACATGCACAGGGTTTAAAAGGATCGACGATCTTCTTTCGAGCAACGAACGGATTCTATTAGGTATACAATTAAGGATTAGGAACGTGAAACATTTTTTTTTTTTTGAGAATAGAAGCTAAATACATCATATTGTTCCTTATTTTTTCTCGACACATTGTTTTTAACACATTGAGAGTATGAATTAAGAATATTTGTTATTCCGCTCAGAAGTGTATTCGACGTGTAAATACGATAAGAGGGGGGAGGGGGTAAAATGTCTAATCATAAAACAGAAATGAAAATACATTTTATAAAAATATTTTACACATTATTCATATTTAGGTACATATATATATGAATAATATATACTTACATATATGTAAGTAAATAGGTATTTTATAAATATAACTACCTACAATTTATTACTTTTATTATATATATATATATTTTTTTTTTTTTACTTTATAAGAACCCAAACAAACAATATATTATGTAACAATAAAATAAAAAGTATGAACAAAAATATATTAAATATTAATCAAATTAAAATTACTAGTAAAGAAATAGATCAAAAGTAGAAGAGAGGGTCCTTACTAGCCTTGCGCATTACTTATTAGACGATATAAGGTAGTGGCGGATCCTGCAGGGGGGTGGCAAAGAAAGATGGCATTTGCCTCCACCGACCTCAAATCAATTTTTTTATTGTATTTTACCACGCTTTATATGATTCATTATGGAATAATCTTAACATGTTATCAAATTTCAAACTTTTTCAAACCCCCTCCAAAAACAAAAAAATAAATAAAATAAAATCTAGCTTCAGATCCGCCACTGTTATAAGTGTAGAATTATTGAGTATTTGTCGATGAGAAAGGGATGAAGAAATAGGATCTAGTACAATATTATAGTAGGTACATATAATTATAGTTATCAGAAGACAAAATAGTAGGTAAAACCTACTATATTAATAATTATGATGGTTTTTTTTTTTTTTTTTGGTGCTCTTATTTATTCAATATTATAATATTGACTATTATACACACACGTTACAGTCGATGGATATTTAAGCGATATGACGTAGATATATTTTTTCATTTTCATTTGTCACGTTATCATACTACATAATGGCGCATAATAATATAAAAAATATATATTAAATTGGTACATGCGTATGGATGATAGTAGTAATGTGACGGCGATGTACGTGTACATACGCGTTGTTATCACAAGTCTCGGTCGTCATATCAAAGTCAACGTGCACGTTTCGATGACGTTGAACCCGTTCGATGTACATAATACAGAAAACAGTATCTGTTCTCTTTTAAGTAGTCGTAATGTAACATATATATATATATATATATATATATATATGTATTATACAAGTATATATATTTAAATATTTTGACGAAAATACGTTTTTATTTAAATCAAACACAGTATACTGTGTAGCATGCACAAAAAACGAACAGCCTGTAGCACATTTTCGGGGAAGAAGGAAAGATATTCGTATGGTACCTATCGGCTATATTTATAAAATGCAAATATAAAAATAATTTGAAGAATGCGACTCCTGCAAGTCGAAATACCGGGTAAAAAATTTTTAATTTTTCGTATAGTAACCGCGCCAGATCTAGGAGGGGGGGGAGCAAGTGGAGATGTCACAGTCTCGGGCGACCGTTCTCAAAAGGCACCCATGGTCGCAGATCAGAATATTATATGAATTTAACAAAAATCAATTGGTCAACATTAACCTAATGGCGAGTTTTGAGTGAATGTCCGTTTTTTTTTTTTTTTTGCTTATATATTTTTAATTTTTTAATGATTTTAGACGTTTCGCATGAGGGTGCAAGTTTTGTTTTTATTTTCTCGAACGCCAAATACCCCATGAAATTTCGTTTGCCTTAAAAATCTATGTCCTTGAAGTATTGGCCTACCCGTATAGTTAGATATTATCGAAAATATTTTCCAAAATATTCGTAAGAATTTGAAATTCACTTTTTGAAATTCGCAAATTCCCCGATTTCGCGTAAAATTAAAAATAAATTATAATAAAAAATTTTAAATAAAAGAAGGATAGGCCAACTATACATAGCCCACCCAAGGTTGTCCTTGGACTATCGAGAGATTAAAATGACAAAAAATTAAAGTGGAAAATGTTTGATAACTATATTATAACCATAAAATATAAAAAAAATTATAAGCATTATTTATTATTAACCAAAAAATGTTTACACAAAACATTACTTTTATCAAAAATACCAATACTGAAAAAATTTTCAATCTATATAATTACTGTCACTAAACACATACATTGTATACAATTAACTATTGTCTACTTTAACTATATATTTGTAAATTTTTTCAATATCGATATATTTATTGATCTACATATTATGACGTATGACAGGTATCTCCAAAAATATTGAAGTGGATATTAATGAAAAAAAGTTTACCAAACGTGTATTTGAATGTAATTATATGTAGGTATATACTTTTTTTCGTTGGTAACAAATAAATTAACAAAGGATATACAGGACGAGCTGCCATGGTGTATGGTGTTTGTAGATGATATAGTGTTGGTTGATGAGAGTATTGAGGAAATTAATATTGAACTGTAAGTGTGGAGAAAAGCTTATGAGGAGAAAGAATTAAGGATTAGTAGGAGTAAAACAGAAATTTAGAGTATGATTCTGGAGAAGGGGATCACAGAGGGAAAGGCGAGAAATAAAGTTGTGTGGAGATGTAGTGGGTAAGGTTGAGAGGTTCAAGTATTTAGGACCTACCATACAGAAGAATGGTGGTTTTGAGGAAGATAAAAAACATTTGATTAATTGAACAGACGAAGTGAAGAGAAACGCATTAGGAATTTTGTGTGAAAAAAGGATCGTAATTAGTTTTAAAGATAAATCTTACACGACAATCGTGAAGCCTGCAATAGCGTATGGATCAAAGTGTTGAGAAGTAGATAGGAAGATAGAACAGAGAATAAATGTAGCAGAGATGAAAATGTTAAGAGGCCGTAATACCTGCGATTTTTAAGGGGTTCTGTATAGGCAATTTTTTAAGAAATATATGAAAAATAAAAATCTAACAATTTAGAAATATTTATGTACATTTTAAAATTAATCCAAAAATTGCCCCGTACCCGTATCACTTTTTATTGTTGTGTAATCACGAAATTTCCGCCTAAAAGACCGATAAGCGTGACAAAATTGTGGAACTATGGAAAGTCGGATTTACAATCTGTAAACAGATTTGAATGTGTTGGCCTGTCTTCTAGAGATCGATCGAGGCATTTTTCTTTATTATTACAGATTAAAATATAATCAATGTTTAAAAATTGTGATTTTTAATGATAAATAACACGATTAAAAAATAAAATTAAAATAAACGCCTCGATCGATCCCTAGAAGACAAACTGATGAATTCAAAACCGTTTTCAGAATTGAAATCCGACTTTTCAAAGTCCCACAGTTTTGCCACGCTTTTAGGTTGATTTTTCGTTGGTGTTGCGTCCTCTCAAGGTAGATAAGTGAAATGACTAGAAAAAAACGAAATGTGTATATTATGAGAGGTAGTAGGTACAAGAGTGGTTTCAATATTGGACAGAACAATGAGAACAGATTGAGATGGCTCGAACATGTTTTAAGAAGGGAAGAGACAGAAACAGTAAAATTAGTAATGGAAATATGTTTTGATGAAAGAAGAAGAAGAAAGAAGAAGACTTAAGGAGAGTAAAGAGAGTAAAGTATATAATACGAAGTGATATGAGATGGGCGGATAAACTTAAAGACTATAGATGACGCAGAAGATCGAGTAAAATGGAAATTGAGGACTAGGTTGGTTGTACCCGAATTGGTGGAAAAAAAAGCAAAGGAGAAGAAAAGAAGTAGATGATCTTACAAGGTAAAAGTTTCAACAAAAAAAAATTATCATTTATGCATAATTAACTGTCAAGAACTAAAAAAATTGTATTTATACATTGTTATGAATTATGCCAATGCAATAAACAGTAGGTATATTAACTGGCAAAAAAACGAATTTATAATTTTCAACTGCATTTTTTTCGGTATAGAAACGTAATTATAATTTTATTTTTACTAAAAACCTTTTATTGGTAATAATAATACAAATTTTAGATTTAATATACATTATCCATATAATAATAAATAAGAAACTTATATTATCGTTAAGATATTTGATATATTTTTAAACTATTATAGGTTAGGTACCCATGTGTACGTGCGCGGAATGATTTTACGGTAGTGAAGTTCACAAAGTATACACAAATCATTTTTGGCTGGCTGTTTGGTTGTGAGTATCGATTCGATTAATAACTATTAAATCAATTACACTCAGCAGTACATTATTTAACACTTTATGGTTTACATTCAAGAAAAAATATTATATTATACGAAACAGACCATATAGATCATTATAATGATTAAATTATCAACATTTTAAGGAATTTTTTTTTTCTAGTTTTTAAATTTTATTATTGTTTAAATCGTCTCCATGAATTTTAAGAATTAAATTTAAAGAATATGTAAATTTTCAACCATCATAGACAAAAGATCGTACGAACTTAAAAATCCTCGTCGAAATTAAGATTTCTAGTTAGCAACAACATGATAAGAAGTAAAGCTATTTTACCGACAATTTTGCCAACAAGATTTTGTCAAAACTCATTACGAACATAAATTAAAACAATAATCACGTTAACTATAATATATATATATATTAAACTGGTCACAAATCTTAAGACCATATAAGTATATAACACCTTAAAAGTACTTAGAAAAACTTTAAACACGACGTTCTTTTTTTTTTTTTCTTTTTTTTTTAATTAACAATATAACTGGTAAAAGTTTCGGCTAGATTATAAAGAATTTTCACAAAAATAAAATAAAATGTTGGTAGGTAATCTCATATGCACGTGTATATTCCCTATTATCTCTTCCTGTGTAAATTAGTCATCTGCAGGCGTATATAGTATAAATCGACGGGTAGGTATACTTACAAACAGCGTTTCAAAGTTTGAACCTAGATAAAAAAAAAAAAAAAAAATGTGTACTTAGATTTAGATTACACATTATATATTAATAATATATGACACGACATAAATACGTAGACCTTGATAAGAGGATTTTATTTTCCGGGTGATTCGTAATTCGATTCCTTCGACGTCATTATTTAATTTAATGTAGTACGTGTATTATATATAATATTGAACACGGGCCCATATAGTCGGAAATCATCTATTAAAATATCTGTTTTGTAATGTTTGTTATCAAGACGCAGGCCGTCGTGGACGATCTCGCATCTTCCGGGCCAAAGTTCGAGTCAATATCGTCCGGATAAACCGATAATGACGAAGATTTTAAACGAATAAAATATTACGACATAGTTATTTATACATCGAGTAACTATTGTAACGTACCGTATTGACCTGAAAAGGTCAAACTTTACCACGGTATCTATATATTATAATCGAAAAAGTAATATAAATATCTACTTATCGTATATTTTTTATGGACTGTAATATAGTATTTTTTTTTTTTTTTTTTTTTACGAATTCAGCTTAATTAGAGAAACATTTAAACGTGACGGAAACCGAATGGGAGATGACTCACGCTAGGTCTAGGTATATTATGTTTGTGAATGGAATAAATGTAATAAACGTTCAGTAAAGGGCCGTACAGTACCTGGCTCCGTTGTCTCGTTGTCCGACACGCATACGGATATTCAATCATTATGGTAAAGTTAGGTTTTGCGATCGTAATCTCGTGAGCAATGTATTGATTTTCCGTCGTGATATAAACCGTAAAAATAATTAAATTAAAGAGAGCATAATATAATACGAACAGTTTCATATAGTGATGAGTTAAATCATAAATATTTTGCACGAAGCCAGAATATGTATGGAAAAAATGTCGAAACATATCCAGAACTAGTAACTAATTACTCGTGAAATTAGTTGCAAATACAACCTACTAATACCTAATATCAGGGAGTCAAAACGGGTTAAAATTTTTCGGGTTTCGGGTTACGGATTTAAACCGGTTAAAATTTTTCCGGGTTTCTGATACGTGGTTAAAAAACGGTTTTAATTTTTTCCGGGTTCCGGGTT
>JAIPRL010010104.1:0-16229 GCA_025469235.1 Pemphigus obesinymphae
CGGTATAGTAAATAATATAATAATAATAATAATAATAATAATAATAATAATAATAATAATAATAATAATAATAATAATAATAATAATAATAATAATGATAATGATAATAATATAGAAGTCCCTAAAGGAACCTCAAAACTTTCGTTCACTATACCTACTCGTGTATATAATATATATATTTATATAGAGATTTCAGGACGCGAAGTGATTTCGAATATGAACCCATTCGGTCCCTATAATGGTTCCCGTGGAATCGATATATTATTTGAATTTAATTTCACCAACGTATATTACATATCGATACTCGATATTAAATTGACCATTCAAAAGGCTTTTGAGCATAAATCGCTATACGAGATAACACCTTTGTGTACGCTGTAAATATCCATCGTACATAGTGCACGGTGTACAGTGCACACACCGTACCTTCCGAGAATTCCAAAACTCACTCAATAGAAAGTAGGTAAGTATACTTTTGAAAACATAACGCCAAAGGCGAAAGTTCGCGTTTGCGTTGTGGGTTGGCGGAAACGTTTACACTGACCTCCTGTGGTGGGACAAAGGCAGCGACTGTAAAATTGTCAAAAGTCAGATAACACTATATTGGTATATCGTTTTTGCAACAAATTATTGGCGTTTGACATTTTGTAGGTAGTAGGTATACCTACCAATTTTACCACTAAGAGGGCAATATTTACATAAATATACAGACTTCAAAAGTTTATAATAATAATAATAATAATAATAATAATAATAATCTTCTATAATTAAAATGTTAAAATGCAAAAATTTTATGTAAAAGTACATAATTCGTACACAATGTATGGTTACTTAATATTTTCGAGATTATATTTTTAACTTTCGCTCAACGCATAATGTATGTAGTTATACTTGAATTTTCGTTTTATATATTTATTACACTTATTTTGTATTTATTCGTTCCGCATGGCGTATTGAAGATACTGGTAACCAAGTTTAATGATTTAGAATCCATGGTTTAAAATACAAATTACCAAAAATGTATCATGACCAATTTGGACAGAATATAGTAATTAAAACACCAAAAAAGTATACATTATTAAAATATTTAGCGAGTCAATATAAAATATTTGATAATAAATAATATGTTTATATTATTTAGGACAAGACAGTATTTTATGATTGATTTGATACTTAACTCATTATCTATTAATTCAGACTTTGTAAAAAACTTTTTAAAAGTATTTCGAATACTTTATCTTATCTATAATGTACTAAATTTCAATAATGAAAATATTGAGTAAAAATAATATTATTATTTATCGCACATAAACAGTTAACAATGTGTGTTTTAGGGGTTTTAATAATTTTAGAATCTGAGCGAACAATTCACATTGAAGTTCGGATGAAAAAACTTATTAAATTAATTGTAAGTAAATACTTTCAAAATATTCAGAATACTTAAAAATAATTTTGAATAAATACTGTATTCGGATTACTATCAAAGTCTGTTCATTATCTAATATGAGGTTAGAAAAGCATAGAAAATAATCAATAAGTTCGGAAAGTCTACTCGGAAATCGTAATAAATTCCCAGTTTCTAAAGGCATTTTAAACAATAAACTATAATTCAATAAAATTAAAAATTCGATTCCACAATAATATATACTTTTATCTTGCATATGCGTATTATTTTGATGTTATCATTTTCAGTACACATTAACGACTGTAATAGTTTGTACATTATATTATATACGTTATTTTTTGATTTTTTCAGTAATTTCCTTAAGTGTAAAGAAAAACTACCTTTTTTAAATGAAATATTTTACAAATGTAATGGGAAAAACAAAATAAAGTTATCATGGTACTTTTTATTTTATTTACTTTTTTATTATCTATATTAATACACCATGTTATGCTTAGAATCCTCTTTTCAATGTTATGATTTATTTTTGTTTTCAAATTAAAAATCATAATACTACACTATCGAGAAAGGTAAAAGGGAACTTCCATAATTTGTATATACAGGGCAAATTTTTTTATTAGAGTTTTACTAGTGTATTAGGAAATTTACTTTTTTTATAGAGAATATTTAGTTTTTAAAAAAGATATTAACAGCATATATTAAGGTTTTATTAGTGCATATTAGCATCATGTTTGACATTTGTAGAAACTTAAAAATCCGCTTTCTACCCATAATACCGTAGACCAGACAGTATACTTAGAAACTATAAATGGACGGAGAAACTTAAAAACTGAAAAAAATTATATTTGCTCAAAATACTAGAACTCGGAATGATTTCAAAAAAAAAAAAATTGGGAAACCAAAACTTGAAATGACTGTATTTGAAAAAAATGCAGAATTTTATGTGACATTCTAAGAGCCGTAGCAAGGGTGGGGGGCGAAAGATGCCTACGCCCCAGGCGTAAGATTTGAAAGGGCACCAAAGTGTCTCGAAAATCAATATTTGATTTTAAATATATTCAATTTTAGGACGTTATGGGGGGAAGGAAAATAAAAATTCGAGATGTTCTATCAATATAGCAGTGGTTAGCAATCTTTTTGTCCATGCGAGCCATATTTTTTGTTAACTTTTCATCGAGGGCCACATTAAAATAAATATTACTAAAAGTATATTTTTAACACATAGGTACCTAATACTAATAATTTAGTCAATATCATAAATCTTAATAAGTGTTTTATTTATCTTTATTTACTATTTTTAAATAAAATATTATTAGAGAACAATTATTATAATTATAATTACTATAATATTGTATACGAATTTCAGGCATCTATTAATCTAAAATATAATATTAATTATAATAATAAATATATATTATATTATCGATAAATAATTCGTTAAAGGAAAACATTTATGGGCTGTCGAAGAGAGGTTAAATTTTCCGATAAACAAATATTTATATAAGTTTTAAAAAAAATATCCTAAATTGATGGAAATACATTATATAACAGTTGGGTAGTTCACTAATTTCAGTCAACGCCGTATGATATGCAAATTTTGATGTAAATATTTTAATATTCATACAGGATTCATAAACTTTTGGATTGCGTATATTTTTAACTGTGGTTGACGGACGACTTTTTTTAATGCGGTTAACAAATTTCATATCATAAACTTTAAAATTGACAAAATTTATTTTAAATTTTTAAAAAGGTCAATTTTGTTGGGTTGCGGATGGGAGGCAAATGAGAAAATCTGGGATGCTCAGATTTTTGCCTTCAATAGAACATCTGTGAAATGTTATTGAATAAACTCGAAGTTGAATCCAAAATTTTAAGTCAAGTGGAAGCAGACATCAAATGGTTGGCAGATAATGCAAAGGAGAAGAAGAAAAAGTTAGGTACTATATATTGATCTTTTATATTCTGAGTGGAGTAAGAAATAGTTTTTCTTACAATGATGTATTTAATTATTGTTTTTTTTTTATTCAATGAACAAATTTTTGACCAGAAGTTTTGATTTAATCAGTGCATTTGTATTTTGTTTCAATTTACGGGTAGCAAATTTGATAAGAAATGTAAGTACAGGTCATTCTTCGATTTATTTTTAATTTTTATATGAAATTAATTTTAATGTACACTTTTACTTGATATTATACTATTCATTATTTAGTTATAATAAACGAATATAAATTTGAAAAAATAAAAATAAAATTCATTACCTAATCTAAAACCTAAACGGGAGATTTTCTAAAATAAAAGTACTTATATTAAGGTATAAATGACCTAATTTTTATAAACAAGGAATAGAGATATTGATTGAATAAATCAGTTTAGCGTTTTTAAAGTTACTATGTTATAATATATGGTACAGTAAAAATATAATTTGTTATCAATAGTGACATTCTGAAGAGATTTTTTTTTTTTTTGGGGGGGGATTACGATTGAGCACAAAAAAAGGGTTATAGTGTTTTTCTCTTTGTTTGCTGACCACCATACACATTTTAATTAGGTACCTACTAATCGCCAACTTATTTAAAGGGTGTCTAATCTCCTATCGGGACAGCCCTGATTTTCAAAAACAAATGGTCTTTCAATTGTATGTTTAAACAAAATTGATGCATTTTTAAAGCTTACCCCGTGCGTAGTATTCAGTTGCTACGCTACTCCGTACGACAATTATCTCTATAGCTGCTTTCAAACAAACTTACATAAGTAGGTAATATTTTTTTCCAAATTTGGCTTTTTCACATATTTTCTTCGTCTGAAGGTTTCTAAATTTTGGTTTTCCGAATTCGGGGTTCCCGAGAATCTCACTACAAGACGTTCAATCGGCGTATTTACGATGGGGGGGGGATTGATAGATATATCTCCCTCGGGGTTTTTTTTTCTTTTTACGGAAATATATAGTAAAATGGAAAAATATAAGCCAAAAGGGGAATAATAAATATTTCTATGAAAAATAATAAAAATCCCAAGCTATTTATAATGTGTGATATTTGGATTGTAAAAATACCTATAAAAAATCATTATCATGAACATGAATGCGTAGATATAATAATTTATAAAATATAGGTGTTAATATTTACAATTCAAGATTGTAAAACGCACGTCTCGCCGTATCCCGTGTATGCTAATTGTAAGTTGTCGATATTATATATTATATTTTATATAATAAAGGTATTATGGAACAAGTATAAATAATATTGCACGTTTGAGGTATTCTATATATAACCGAATTCTCCAAGAAATATATATTTAAATAATCAATAATTAATGTATCTTTATTCTCTTAAATAATACATTTTAAATTATACAGCGTTTTATCGATATTACTATTTATCTCATGAATTTAATTTTCGTTGATTATTATATTATTTTTGTGTTATGAGAGAGTTTTATTAATATTGAATATCTATACTATATTCCGAAGAGTTTTTAAGTTTATAAACAATTTAAATGTGTTTCAACCTCCGATTAAATGTCAATAAATAATACATAATACATAAAAATATAATGAATGTTTGGTATTTAATGTTTATTTTAAATAATAAATGGCTTTCAGCTTTTAATAAAATGTCATCTTATAGAAATAAATAAATATATATATATAAAAATAACGTTAAAAAATCGATTATATATTCGAGTTAGAAATTATCAGAATTTAAAATATACAGATATAATATAATATTGGACGGGGGGTGTAAAGGGATTTCAAAATTTTAAAATACGCACCACCAGTCACCACTGACTGATTTTCACTTGTTTTTCAAATCTTAATTTTCCTGTTTTTTTCCTTTTCTTAGTTTTGTCATTTCGAGTCTTGTCTTGCACTCCTTTAATATGCCAGCTACTTTCAAAATACACGAGAATGGAGGGTGGTATCAAATGGTTTTTTCAAAACATTGAGGGCTCACTGAGAGTATCTAAACACACACACACACACACACACACACACACACACACACACACACACACACACACACACACACACACACACACACACACACACACACACACACACACATGAACATGAAATTATAATCGAGAATTTCGGTAACAAATACTAATTTTCTTGCATACATCGCATGGTGTATAAAAGATAACTTTATTTGTGTCATAACATTTTTGTTTATTGGACAGTTTTAGACTTTTTTACGAAGTTTAGAATCTTTAAATTGCCATTGTCCTCGTGGTTTGTAATTCGAAAATCGAATATTTCGTCGAAATTATCAATAAACTATAAATAATATCAGTAAAAACTGTTTATAATCTACTCATATAATATTTGTTATATTTCTATTAATTATTATTATATTGTTATCAAAAACCGAATGGTGTTTATTTCTATAATAAATAATTAGCAAATTAAATATTTACAAATGAATAATTTTAATCGTAGTTATATGTTAAAAATATAAAATGGCTACAATTGCGAAGTAAGTACAATTTTCCATTATCCATTATACAAATTGTATTAAAAATTCAGCTCGAAGATGATCATCTTGTATAAAACAAGTATTATATATATCAGGGATAGGCAACTCAAAATAACTAGAGGGCCAAATTTTGAAACTTAAAATGATTGCGGGCCAGATACAAAGTCGTATTTTTTAATATACATTTTTATATATAATTATGAAACAAAATCATTATTATATATTTTATGTCTACGATAAGAACTAATATCTAAGTTTAATATATGTTTTGTTATTGAAACTTACTCCAAGATACAAATTACCTAGCCACTTTTAATATATTTGAAGTAAGCTGTAGTAAAATTTTCGATTATAAAAATATCGAAAGACAGTCCGGGCCAGATAAAAACGAACAGCGGGCCAGATGTGGCCTATCCCTGATATATATATATATGAAATCTAAAAAAAAAAACCGGCTTAAATACAACAGGTAAACGATGTTTATCAGAATATAGTACGATAGAGAGTAGTACTATCATTTTATATGTAATCTGTTTAAATACCACCGTAATAGTGTGTGCTTAAGTTACAATGATTAGAGCATATAGAAGCTGTTGACTTCTTAAAAAGTGAAAAAAAAATGTTGTCTACAATTTTTTTGTTAAATCCAGTGCCGTAGAAACCGCGGTGGGGGCGATTCATTGCACCTGTGCCTCACACTTTAGAGGGCCTCCAAAGAATCTACATATTATGTATATTAACTACATAATTCTCAGATTCCGAGGGGAACGATGAATTTTCAATGCTTATTTATTTATTTTTTTCTGGGAAAACTTTTTGGGTGGAAAAGTCGAGTAGTTTTGGTGTACTTTTGATGGAAAATTCGTTTTATTGCAGAGTATATATATATACCTATAGAGTTGCCCGGCGGAACCGGCCGCGCTCGCATATCAGTATTTCCGACAATGTGGTGAATGCCCGAATTAATATATTAATATAATATTAATGTATCTTATATTTTATATATACATTTTGTAAATAAATTCATATTAAGATGACTCCGCACATGTGTTATTTTATCGTTTGGCGAGAAAAAGTCTTTTTCGCGGGCTGTAGTTGTTTAAATTTGTTGAAATGTTGACGCGATATTTTAGATAAAGTTATCCGTGTTCTTCCGTCATTAAAAAAAAAAAAAAAAAAACATAAAATCTTAAAAAAGTTATTCATTTTGTAAAAACTATTTCATGGCATACTTTTACAGTTGAAATAACATTAGTTATACTTGTGATATCGAAAAATATACAACGGTAAAACGCGAATAATTTTGTCCACGATATTGTGTCAAAATTTGGTTAGGTTATTTACACACACATGTATATTTATAATATATATATTATATATCATACTACCGGAACAATGATTGGAAAAAAGGACGTTCGTGCTTTCACTTTCAAATTTTTAAGAAATTTTAGCGATTTTCAGGCCGTTCAAATTAAATTTAAATTACATTAAAATTTCGCTATAAACCTTATTAGATTTAAGGGCCATTTTATCAATCGTCGGTTAAAAGCATTTAAACTCCGTTTAAAGTTAAAGTAGAAATGTGATTTTATGATCACCGGTTTAAATATTAACTGGACTTTAACCACAGATTAAGTTAACCGAGATATGTTGGTCAGTTAAACTTTAAATCTCGTTTAAATTCAATATTATCAACAAGGTTATAGTGTATTTTATCAATTTTATTAGGTAGGTATAGGTATAACTATAATATATTTCTTGTACCTAGGTAGGTTTTTTTATTAATATTGTTATTTAAAGTTAATAATAAATATCAAAGCAAGTATTTACTTTATTATTCTCACCATAATCGGATTATATATAAATGTTATTTATAATTAATTCTATAGATGAACAAATCATTAACAGTAGTAGTGACGAAGAAATTAATTTTTTTTGATTTATATGAATTAAAAAATGAATTTCAAACTTCGAAGACCTTATTTATTGTCAACAAGTATTGACCATTCGAATAAATCAGACGACCAAGATTTTCCAAGACAGCATTTATTCTCCAAGATATGTTCTTGTCTGACTACCAAGAAATTTGTGGAACGTTCTCGCGTTTGGCTTTTGAACACATCTTGGAAAAATAATTGATAAGTTTCGCAAATATAAGAAAAATATGAACTATATAGGTACGTTAATATAAATTATTATTAATCAAATGAACAATTTAAAAACACACGTAAAATAGAAATATGCACCAGGAAAACACATAAATTGTAATCTCGACAAAAAAAAATATGTGTGTTAATAGATAACAACAATTCACTGATTGAAGTTGACATCATGTTCATATTAACGTCGTGACTCACTTTAATTAATGCGTTTTGATAGTTAATTAATCTTTGTTGTTTGTTAGGTCTAGTTTAATTAAACATAGAACAAACGTGAAAATCATTATTATTATTTTTTTTTTTTTTCAAAGAACGCGAGCGTGAACGCGTTCCGTCATTCGGACGTCCGAATTACGTGAACGCGAACGCGTTCGTTTTCACCGCGTGTCGGACGTTGAACGTGAACGCGTCCGGCGCGTTCGGGCGAACGCGATTCGGTTCGTCGGCGCGACGCGCGGGAAATCGTAATATTACGGGGACGCACGGGAAATCATAATATTACCCGTGGACAGGGCGGAGACGAGGAGACGCGGCGAGAGACGAATTTTCGGAGGCGGCCGCGGTAATTAAATACGGAATTCTCGGGATCGTTTTGCAACCCCTTGGCGGGGGTGGATTAATTGTGCGTGCACGCGCTCCCGTCGACTACACTGCGGTTCGCGTACACGAGGCGATACAGCCGGCAACCCCTTTGGGCGCTTCTCCTCCCCACCCGTACCCGCCCTCCCACCCCCCCCCCGGTCCACGGTAAGTTTTCGGTTCGAAAATCGCTTTCGGCCACACACCACCACCACCACCACCACCACCCCCCCCCCATCCAGATTCTGACAGAGCGCGTATATACCTACACTGAAACCGAAATATACGTCTGCGATTTCAATAAAAATTTAGATTAATTCAATAATATGGTTGTTAATATACGTCCGATAAAACGTTTGTTGATTTAACGGTAAAACCACGTAAAAACGTATTATCGGTTTAACGATATGTTTTATCAATGTCTTGGGTAAAATTATCCAATTGAATACAAATTTATTCGTATTAACGAATGGTTCGTTAATTCAATTATAAATATTTTGTGTTCATTTCTTTCTTTCTCCTTCGTAGAACAAACGTCCATTTGTCAATAAAAATAGTCAATTTAAACAGAATATTTTTTCAATTTAATAACACATTTTATTATAGTAATAAAATCTATATTAATTTTACAAATTATTTTTATTAAATTATAATTTATATATTTTGTGAAATTTACAAAATGAATTTGTTTTATTGTAAACACATTTTTTATTAATTTAACAATATATATATACTCGTACATTAAAATAATAAAAATTGTCAAATATCCGTTTGTTAAAATTTGATTATTGCATATTGTTAATTCTACCAATGATATTTGGTTCAGTGTATTATATTATATTATAAAACATTACCGATATACTGTTTCGTCGTCGTCCCCGTTATCCTCTGCAGCGCGACAACTCATGAACCGATCTTCGCAGGAAAAGAAAGAACGTGATAAGCCGTATTTTTTTTTTCATTGCGATTGTTATCAATTAGGTTTATCGATTTTGTGCACATCCTGTTGTCTAGATTTGTGCTCGGGAAAAAATATTAATTCGAAAAATAAAATAGAAAAGATTGAAATCAAATACCTAGAAAGTTTACAGAAATTTATTTTTAGTTAGTCGGCCTATCAGTGACATGGTGTACATTACCATGGTAATATATATAAAAATTACAAGTTTTAAACATATTATATTATGTACATTCGATAGTTGTGAGGAAGATTTTAGATTATTCTTAAGTTACAAAAATAATTTTACAGCAAAACATAATATATAGAATTAATAACCAATACATTTAACTTTAAAACAGTTCTGTGTTAATGATATATTATTCATTACAAAGTTCCGTTTGGATCTTTCATATTAAATTCATTTACATTCAGAATCAAAAACAAAAAAATTAAATAGTGGGAAATGTTGAAATATGTTTTTCATTAATGAAAGCATTTATTCGAAGCATTAATAAAATCTAATAATTTATGTATAATAAAAATGGTCTTATAGGACAATTATTATCTATAGGTGACTAAATGACATTCATATCTACTACGATTAAACTATGACTACAGTATATACTATGCATTATGGAGACTTTCCAAATGGCAAAAATTTCATTATTTCTATTTTATTATTTTATTTAAATATTTCATTAGGCAATCTAATTAAAACTTGTGCATGATATATTTACTTTTATAACCATAACAGTCTTACTGTACGAATAAAATTAAAATAAAGAGTAAATATAAATTTAGTAGGTATTATATGATAAACTATAGTTGATAACAATACTGTGATATAAAACAAATCTCAAAAAACGACTTATCACGTTATTTTTTTCCTGCCAAGATCGGTTCGTGTCGACTCCGCAGTTATATGATAACGATAATCCACTGCGCGCGGCGATTTATCCCAGACAAGGACAGAAGACAAATACACGCTTTCTATCTATGAGATACTTTTGATGAAAAAAAAAAATAATAATAATAATAATAATAATAATAACAATTTCGTAGACTGAAAATCATCTCGGCCATTGAAAAATAACGACGATTTCCCAATAAAACCCAAACTGTAAACGTTTTGTACATATCGATTATTGAAATATTTTTATGAAACACTTATCCAAGTACATTATCGGTATACTTAAAATCGGTTAATTTTTATTGTATTTATTTGCTTCGGAATCGGTGTATGTATTCGACATTATTGCTGAAAACATGTTTGAATCAAAAATCGAACGCGTTAATATCAAACTTCTTGCTGAGTTAAAGAAAACTATAAATGCTCGCGTTTTTTAATGATAATAAAATGACATCTATATTACGGAAAAGGCGATGATGAACCGAGAATTATTCGAATTAATTAAATTAATTAATTTATTTATATGGCAGAAAAATTGTTTAGTATATACTACATCTATTAGTTCTAGAACTTCTATATTCTACTTTATAAAAGATAAATGTATCGGTTTGAAATGGAATGATACTTCTTCTATTAAAATATTAGAAAGTGAAATATTAAATTTTACCCTTTCATTATCGAAAAAACTGTCAAAATCATGTCGGTATATTAATCGATTTCCTGAATTTCATTTTGAATGGCTTGATACCAAATTGAAATTTCTAGATGTAAAGTGAATTATTTAGTAAATTTTTTATTTCTCCGTAATTCCGAAAATAATTATCCTAGATTCTTGAAATTATCAACAAAAATGTATCGTTATACTATGTTACTAGAAAAATAAATTCAAACTTTTAATTTTAATTTTGGACTATTTATAGCTATAGGACCTGAAAATTTAATGCAATGTCAGACGTATGTTTCTATAATTATATCCTAAAAATGTTGAAAATCGAATTTCAATATTTTATTTTATAACCATTTTGAGATTTTTGATGAGATAGTACCTATATATTTCGTGTGATTACCAAATTTTGTTTGAATTAAATAATTTCTGTACCCTTTCTGTTTTTTTTTTTTATAAAAGAACTTATATTTTTGAATAGCCGAGAACTTTCTTTACAATGGTATGTGTATCGAGTATATGGTAAAATTGAGTAATTTTTAATAACATTCTGTCAAAGTTAAAAAAACATAAAAGTTAAATTTAAAAAATGTTGTAAAGTGAATAAAAAAAAAAACGTATAACTATGTTTGTTACTTATTTTAAGGTACGTAAACTTCAAATTAGTCGTATAAAAATTTTAAAAATTAAATATTTATGGGAGAAAAATATTCATGGAAAGAGTAAAAATGTCGATAAAATAATGTTTTTTTTATAAAAAAAATGATGTGTGAAAAACACTGTAAGTCTGGCAAATTTGTATATTATATAAAGTTGAAACCCAATAATAAGGATTCAGGGTATGTATAGAAAAAATTAAAAAATTTTTCAAATAAAATGTAACATTAAAAAATCGGAGTTTTTGACGCCTAAATTTACTATTCAGACCACTGCGGTCATTCATACCACTAGTCAGGTATGCGATACATATAAGATTTAATATGTATACTAAAATAACTAAAAAAAAAAAAAAAAAAAAATAAATGGGTCAGCAAATCGAACGTCATCATTTTTTCATTTAAAATATAAGAATAAAAACGTCTTTGAAAAAAAGATAAAAATGTTCCGAGACTCGGATTTTGGGTGGACCGAAATGTCCGTACAGTCACAAAAATCATGATGATCCAGAATCAAATTAGCCGCATTTAAGTACTTCCATGACTACTGACACCCAATGGGTGAAGTGCACTTAAAAAAAAAAAGTTATATTACCTATTATTATTAATTATTATGTTGTAAGTGTATACGTTGAGTTATAATCAATTTTTTTTTATTATTACAGAACATTTCATTTTAATATTTGTAAGTTAATACCTATATTTTTACCTTATATTTATTAATATATAAATAAAAAATTATAATGTATTATAAAACGTTAGATCCTGTTTTTTAAAATGATATTATTTCAACACATTTTTTATTTAGGTCTATAAATAAAATAAAATGTAAACTATGTGTAATGTATTATATATTTGAACTAATAATAATCAATTATTTAAACCACATTATCTGTTTTTATCTAGATACATTTTACTTTAATCGTCTTTATCTAGATAAAAAAAAAGTACTTATCTGGGTTCAAAACTGCTAATAGTAATTTCAACTCGTTGAGTTCAGAGTTAAAATTGACAACTCGGTCGAAATTATATTACTCGATAGTAGACTAATAATTTCAACATAGATAAAATGTACTTTTAATATTTTAATGTTTTTGAAAATAAATTTAGTATTTGACTCGGATCTTAGATTCAAGGTCATATTTGTTATACAAAATTGAAGTTAGTGTAGGTAATCGCACAGAGAATAAAATTTGCCTTGCAAATTAACATAAACGTAAAATTGGTACTTTTAAACCAGAGCTGCGTATTGTCACCTCAGTGTCTAAAGTAATGTAAAATTACATCCACGCATTTCCGAATTTTCGGTTTGAATTTCTGACTATAGGTTACAATGCATTACAAAGTCTTTAGGACTGTAAAGATGTCAAGTGGGTTACGTTTGGATTTTAAAAATGGGTCTCATCACTATTCATGTACATTTGGAATATTGGTCACGTATTTATAGATTTTAATGAATATCTAAATAGAATATTTGATTTTCGGAATATGATATAATTATTTCATTCATATAAAATATTGTGAATAACAAATGTTATTGTTCCGTTGATTAATAATTATTATTCTGATTCACGGAAAATGTAAATTATTTGGTTGTGAAATTATAATTCGTTTTTGACGTTTGATTTATATTATTATTATTATTATGTTTTCGCATATATATATATATATATATATATATATTAAGACAATTATTCTAAGTTTGACTTTATTAATGAATAATAAAGTGTGATATTTTATATTATCATAAGTAATTATTGTAAATGATGATTCATCATATTTTATACTTTGAGCGGATCAAGGGTGTTGTTAGTCTTAAAATAAAAATAATTTTACATTGGGGTATTTTAGTCCTATAATAATTAATTAAAAAAAATTATTCAAAATACTTTTTAAATACTTTCAAAACATTTTATACGCACGATTTACTTACAAGGGAATTGTATAACGGGCATTTTTAGAGAAAATTAACCATACTACTTTATAAGGAAATCGAATTTTGTTTTATTTTAATACAGAAAATAATTATCTCAGTAAATTTAAATATTCATTAATTATTATTCATTTTAGTTATATTATTATATGTAAATGAAATGTCTATTTTTTTTATAGTTTTAATCATTCAGACTTGAAAATTCTTAGTACAATAATAATATAAAATGTATGGATGATTTACATACTTATGCGAAGTTGGTTATGAAAAGTATTCCAAATGTAAATTATTTTACTGACCTATAACAAAAACAACTACTCAAATATTGCATCTAAATTAGGTTCTCAGAGTATATTAATAATAATAATAATTAAGATTATTATTATACAAAATAAGTCGTTATTCGTTCTTTTATGAGTAAATATAATAAGGCAATTTGAACAAAAATGGTGAGGTGAACTTTTTGCATTGCAGTACACCAAACTTTAGATAAGGTGCCAGTTAAAAAAAAAAATTATAATTATATTACACTGAGTACAAAACTTGCAAAATAAATCAAGATATTATTATGTTTATCATTGTAAGTTTTTCATATAGATATTTATTTGTTAAATAGTTAAAAAGATGTTTATAACGAGTTCTGTATGGGTATTTTTTAATACATTTTAACATAGATAAAAATCTAACTATTTAAAAATGTTTAAATAAATTTTAAAAATAATTTAAAAAAAAATGTCGGGTTTAGTACAACTATTTATTGTTGTGCAATTACATTAGTTGTAAAAAACTGTTTATGCGGGTTTAAAAAGTGATTTTAGAGTTAAAACGCCATTTTAGATTGACGATTATCAAATCAATAGAAGAACCTAATTTTGGTTTTAGGGATATAATATTAGTAAATGTATTAATAAACCGAAATATGGTTAAGACTGTTGAAGTACGCTATATATTTTGTGATTTGAGACCAATGAGCAAAATTTCATTTTAGGGATGTATTTCTCGATATCTTATTACTATTTTGAATATTTGTATGAATTTATTAGCCTTTTTTCTATGTAAAATATTTTTTATTTTTAAATTACCAAATCCTTAAAATCAAAATTGTTTAATTAAATTTATTAAAAAGCAAAAAAATATATTTTTTTAAACTATATAGTTATTAGGTTTTAAAAATTACAAATTTTTCGACGAATTTTAAATCGGACCATTGGTAATACTTCAAAAAGTCTTTCTCTATTACCAGTTTCTACTAATAAATTAGTAGGATTAGGTGGAAAATTTTACGAGCATTTAAATCTGTCGAGAATGTTCAGTGATTATAGCTCACACACATACTAACGTTTATTATGTGTATTATAATACATAGAATACAACTATGTAGGAACACCGAGAAAACAGAAAAAGGCAAATAATTAAGATAATAATTGGTAATGCATTGAGTGAGGTTAAGAGGTTCAAGTCTTTAGAATTGCTCCTACAGAAGGATGGTAGTTTCAATGAAAATGAGACTAAATGTGGATGGATGAAGTAGAGAAATTCTTCAGATATTTTGCGTGATAAATTGATTCCATTGTGGTAAAAGGTTAATTTTACAAGAGAGAACTGATGCCTGAAATTATTATGGATCAGAATTTCAAGCACTAAATAGAAAGATGAACCAGAGGATACGCGTAGATGAGAATCTTAAGGTTGGTGGACGGAGAACTAGAGAAAACAAAATAAGAAAAAGTATATCTATGAGAAGTAGTATAGGAGTGGTATCGATTATAGATGAAATGAGAGAAAATAGATTGAGATGAAATCGGAAATATTTTAAGGAGGGAATAGATAGAGGGAGTAAAATAGTAAAGGAAATGTATGCAGAAAGATAGAGGATAAGAGGAAGCCTGAGTAAAAGGTGATTGGATGAAACAGAGAACTGGTGAAAGTGAAGAGGACGCGAGAGGAGATTGAGTTGGGTGGAAGTTGAAAACTAGGTTGACCGATCCCAGATATTAGAGTGGAAAGATGAATGAGAAAAATATTACAAAGATAATAATATGATTATTACTAACAAAAATGTGAAAATTATAAAGTAATAAAATATAAAAATTAGAATATTAATTTTTGCATGGGCGATAAAAATGATAGGTACATGATATTTAATAAATGATAAATGCATCTATATAACTTTTTTTTATACTGCACATAAAAATAGGTCCTATTCTTATTGATTCTTAATATTTTCAGAATCATGGAATATTTACAATTTTATTAAAATTTTTGCGTAACACAATCGTAAAACAAAACCGTACCTATACTTATTATGTATATTGGATAAAATATTAAAAACGACATATATAACAGTTTACATATCAGTCAATAACAAATAATAAACAATAAAAAAAAGCCGGTCAGTAGATTGTGGAAGCACTTCGCTCGTCGGGTGTCAGTATTGGTGGATGCACTTCGCTACTGGGCAGGGTACTTTTGGTGGATGTATTGAATTTGAAAGCAATGATAAAT
>JAIPRL010010105.1:0-16222 GCA_025469235.1 Pemphigus obesinymphae
ATGAAGAATTTCCAAGAGAGGCAATTGATCGGGTAGAGTGGAATTTGGGTATGGTAGATTTAATAAGGGAAGAGGAAGTGTGGAGTGCTGTGAGAAAAATGAAAAATAAGAAAGCGGCGGGATCGGATGGAGTACCAGTAGATGTATGGAATGTATTAGGAAGTTTAGGTATACAATGACTGACAAAGTTCTTTAATAAGATACTAGTAGAAGGAAAAATTCCAGAAGCTTGGAGGAAGAGTTGTGTAGTACCAATATTTAAGGCTAAAGGGGATGTACAGGATTGTGGAAATTATAGAGAGATGTTGTTGGTAAAAGGGGGAGGGGAAGACCGAAAAAGTGATGGGGGTATGTAATGGCGAGTGATATGAGAAAGGTGGGAGTAAGTGAAGAAGATGCGGGAGATAATGTTAAGTGGAAATGTAGGACCGTAATGTAGTGGCCGACCCCAAATAGTTGCGAGAGAAGGCGAAGGAGAAGAAGAAGAAGAAGAATTTTAATTTTTAATACAAATGAAATTGATATTAAAATTTCAAGTCTTAAAATCAAAAATCAACTTTTTTATGTCTCAAAATGTCATTTATTTTTTTAATGTCTCAAAATACATAAATAGATAATATATATTAGGTACTTAAAATATTTAAATGCTATAATGTTACATGTTTGGAAATTCATAAATTATAATATATAATATTTTTGTATCATAATTTTAATAATTTATAATTATCAATTAAAAATTATTAAAATTAAGATATAAAATATAATAATATAAATACATACTTATAAATATGAATAATTTACTAAATATTTTTTATTTATGTTATATAATAGAGATTTTTTCAATATCAGATAGGTATAGAAAATATAATAAACCTTATATGAATAAAAAAAGAATCATTCACATAGTATTTTTTATATGTTATTTAAATAAAAGTGTTCCTAAGTTATTCATAACTATTTTAAATATTATTATTTTCAAGTTCATTTCAAACATATTCATTTATTTTTTCTGGAAACTTATTTCTTAATATAATTCTTGATCTAACTAATCATTATATGATTATTCTTTTCTTGATAACAAATATTATCAGAATGGTACTTTGAAAAGGTAATAATAGTTTAATTGTGCATAATTGGGTAAAAACGACATACAAATCTGATAAATGGAAAATACATGCACTCGTCAAAATCAGTTATGTTAATTTTTATAATATAGGTATGCATAGGTGCTATTGGGGTTTATAGGAAGAAACCCCCCCCCCCCATCGTAGAATTTAAGAAACCACGTAAAACTGTAAAAACTGTATGTAATTTATTTAAGATAATATCAGTATTCAGTATGAATATAATATGTGATTAGATTCATCATTGTCACCACTATGTGGACTTTATAAATATATTTCTTGTATTATCTTATCTGAATTTGTAAAATAATTTATTAGAATTTGGAATTGATTCTGGGGATGACATTTTACAAACCATATGGAAACAGCCTCTGGGAAATGTAAATATGTATCATATAGAATTCAAAATGATGTAATTAAAAACTATAATGTTGTTTTCCCGAACAATTGAAATGCAAAAAAAAAAATAAATTACATTTAAAATCATATTTATCCAGAAATGAAAAACCAATCATAACTCAACCAATGATAATTAAATCGTAACGTTCTTAGTTATTTTAACATAATATTGAAAAAAAATTTAAACACAAGTATTTTTTTCAATTGTTTTCGACCAATTGATTTTTAGTAGGACCAAATCTGTAAATGTAGAATTTGGAGATCTATATTCATGGATACCATACGTTCAGAGAAAGGATATGACTCCCTGGAGAATTATCTTATAATAATGGAATATTGCTAAAACCGGTACCAATAATCGGAATAATTATCTCCCGAACAATAATCTCTGATAAAATTTCTCAACAATAATCTCTCCAAATTTTTGTAGCGGCCGTAACTCCGTCAATTTTCGGATGAGGATATTGTTTAAGTATTAAAGTTAATTTAAAAAATGTATCTATCTGAATCCTGTTTCAAAAATGAATGGATATTTAAATGTTAAACTCTTTTGTTGTTCGTGTGTACAATAACTGGCGATTCATTTTCATTAACTTTTTTCCACACTAGTTATAGATTTTTAAAATTTAAAACTTAAACTATGTAACTACTGTAATTCCATTAAAATTTTGAATTTATGAACACGGGTAATACATCAAAGTTAATTAAGAAAATAATTAACTGTTTGAATAGGTCTCAGAAATGAAAGTTGCAATTTTAAAATAAACTCAAGTTATTACACACATTTGCACTGAAAGGGTTAAAAATTTTAATAGAAATTCTCATATTTAACACCAAATTCAAATAGATACATTTTTAATATTAATTTCGATGCCTAAACTATTGTTCTAAACCCAAAAATGATTTACAGCCGCTTTAAAAATGTTTAAAAATGTAGAGATTATTATTTCAACTTCCTTTTGGGATTATGATTGTGTGGATTATTATTCCAGTATTCAATAAAAACTGTAGTAAATAGAAAAATATTAAAATTTATTTTAATTTGTACACCCTCCCCCTTTGAAATTTACCCCATAGCTGGTGCTTATTTACATATAGATACAACAAATTATATAATAATTAATATACAATAATACAATTTTTTTAAATGTATAATATTGCGCAATTATTAGAAAAAAATCTATAAGTACATCTGTTAAGGTAAGAAAATGCAAGACGAATATCGTCATTATATGTTTGTATTGGTCCTAATTAAATATAGATAATGTAGTTCTCGCTTTATTGCCATAATACATTTGGAAAAAAAAATTAATTTGCTGTTTTCTAACGATTCTACACAAATTATATAAAATAAAATAATCATAATAACACAGATAATAAATACTAATAGTAAAATAATAAATCTAAGGTATAATCTCGAAAATATAGGAACTTGGATTTTAGATTCTGAGCGTAGCATACTTAAATATTGTATTTTTTTTTCTGTATACAAAATGTCGACCAGTTCTTTGCAAACTCACCCAATTTCTGATCGAAAATTTCATCTAGTTGGTACTTTAAAGAGGTCATTTTTCGATTTACTCAATACCTTTTTAATGCGTAAGGAAAAACTACCAATAAATGACGAAAAAACGGCAAAAATACGATTTTGTCAAATCGAGATTATTTATTTATTTGTAATTTTGAAAAAAATAACTTTTATTATTTATTATTATATTTTAATTTACCTTGAATATTTATTTTAGTACTTTATTTACGATGATTAAATTTATAGGTAGATATTTTAGAATTTGAGGTTTTAAAGGGGTAATTTTGGGTTTTAAGACCGAAAAATTTTATACAACGTTAAATTTACGTTATTCTAAACAAATTCTAAACAAATCCGTCATCACGATTTTTTTATAGCAATTTTAAATTTTCCAATAAAATTATTATGTTTGAGTTATTTATGTCCAAATAGTTGGTAAAATGAGATTTTAAATCCAGAAAAAAATTTAATATAACATGCATTAATTTAACTAAATTTAAAAAAATCGACGGGGAAGAAGTATTTTAGATTCTAAGCGTAGCGAATTAGTAGTTGTATATTTTTTTAAAGTTAAAATATAGAACTACCTACTAATTATTACTATTAATTTCACTAAACTTTTTACCTACCAAAATGTTTTATTAGTTTGACATAAAAATTCAACATATCGATTATATAAAGTACATATCAATGTTTTGTGCAAATAAATACAATACTCTAATGTGTAGTTTTAAAAATAACGTAAAATTACAATATTGTTTAGGTAAAAAAAGGAGAGGTGAGACACCCACGCATCCCTTTAAATCCGTCCCTAATTGAGAATTTTTATTGTTGTATTTACATTACAAATATTAATTATTATCTGGAATGCAGTCTTGCAAAATGAAGTTCGGTTGTCATAAACAAAAAGTAAACTAAAATTTGAATAATATATAATAATTGATATAACTAAAAACCAAGGACATTATAATATATCTATCCTAAAAACTTTACAAATTACGATTAAAATGAGTAAAATCGTTTTAATGTAATTGAACATCCTAATGAAAATTAGTGTACTACTTTTCTACTACTTTTATTTTTAGTAGGTACTACTTTTCTTTTTTGCATTTCAATTCCAATACTTTTTCGAAGTTAAATTATTTTTAAATAACCTTTGAATACCTTTAGTATTTTTTAAAGAACTTTTACTTTATTCTCATAATACTCACTTAAATATGCCAAGCATATTTTGACTAGTTTTGAAATAAAGGAAAAGTGTAACCCTACAGATCTTTAAGTTAACTATGATAGTACAATAGTACATATTTGAATAAAATACATTTTGAAAAAAACAACTTTGTTTTTTAAATAATTTTAATTAAAATGTCAATATATTTGTCACCCAGGTTCAATTTTAACCTCAGTCACTGTCCTTTGTAGTAATGTTCGCTATCTCATTTGCTACCTGGGAGTCAAATCAGGGACCTCGTGCACAAAATTAAGTATCTCAGCTACAGTCGACTCCAATAATATACAGACTGTTGAGATCAAATTTAATATGTATTCTACATTATAATAAATCATTAGTAGGTATACAATATAATATTTTAATTAATAAATATAATATAAGTATAATTTAATGTACTCATATATAAATAATAATTAATTATAGTTTAAAAATTTTATATGGTGAAATAATAAATTTAAATAATAAACAACAAATTAATAACAGTTATGTTAGTTAAAAGTTTTTGATTATCATTAAGTAGGTATTCCAAGTACATGAAACGGGACGTAATAAAACGGGGCGTTTTATACTTGTCGCTTCTTTAAATTAATAACTCGTAAATGTAGTGTATTCACTTGTCATTATTTAATTTTGATATACAATTATATAGGTGTAATACAATTTTACAAAATAAATTAAAGTTATATTAATATTTACATAGGTTTGACATGGTTTTACAAAATAAATTATCTCAACATAAGGACCTTAAATTTTGAAAGATTATCTATTCAAATAGTCGAGCTTCAAGTTGAAAATTCAAAGCTTCATAAGGTGGTTGGGGATTTCATTAAAAAAGTTGGTACTCTTGAATTGAAGAAGACTGGTTGGTTGCTGCACAAGTCCTCCAGCGAACATTTGAATGTGTGTCTAATATCCTGGTCTTCGGTGTTCCAGAGTCTATCTCCGTATTCCTTTCAGCGAGTTTCAGACGATAGGAAAGTTTTTTGGGTTATAGTGCTGCCATTGAACTTCCTTATCCCTTGGTTTTTGAAAATGATCCATCTTGGCAGATTTCAGAAAAATGGAGTTCTCCCTCTTAAAATCTTTTGTAGATGTAAGGAATCTGTTAGATTATTAACTACTTTTGGTGATTTAAAACTATCTGGTGCGTCTTTTCTATCAGGTTTTTGACTTTAATGGGTCAACTTTAGAGTCAGTAGTTAATATTTTGAATTATATTGCTGCTCATATGAATTATGTTTTCATTATTTTAACTGAGGCCTATACTTTCAACTTATACCTGGGTATTAAACAATATTTTCAGCAATGAAGTCGGTTTATAAACAGTTTATAATATTCATAACTGGACTTTATAATCTTAGTTTGTAAATTAAGTACCTAAGTATGAAAAATTATTTTACTCTCTTATTTCTGAGGGAGTGAGCAACTTGTGATGCCACTTCAAAGGACGATCCTGAATGTAGTTTAATATATGTTAATATTTGTTATACTCGTACATAATTTTTCTCTAAACACATAATTATTTAGTTACTAATTTATAATGTTTTTATGTATTTTATATAGTATTAAAATAGTGTAAGAATTTGACAAACTTAAATTTAATATATAAATTAATAAATGTATATTAAATACATACATTTTTATTATAATTTCTTTAAACTAAACTTATTGTGCTTAAAAATGATTTACTATTATTATATTTATTAGTGTAAAGTAGATATCAAAATATATTAAAATAAATAACAAAATATTTAAGTTACAATATGAAATCTTCATAATATTGTTGTGAATATACTATAAATAAAACAACATATTTAATTAACTTATTTTTAATAATTGATAAATGGGTGATACTTTATTTTTTTATAAACTTTTACCAAAATAATTTAAGATATGTGATATATTTATACATAAATGCATTTTTAATCTACTACTGTTCTAATCCTGGTATATAAGACAGAAACGCTTGCTTTTTTTCTATAGCTAATTCATTTTCTAAATTTAAAAAAATCACATATAAAATATAATATGATATCCCATATTTTATAATACATTTAGATGAATTATAATGTTTCGACAAATTTCTATTTATATATGCACACAGTGCGTCGTACGCGCTCGATAAAGGTACACCAACGAAATATAAAATTAAATAATTTTATTTTAACACTTGAATTGTTTTTAATAAATGAGTCAAATAGTATTAAAATATTCTACACACATAAAAATATAAGTATCAACTCACAAGTAAAAATATAAGGTGCATAAAAATATTCCAAGTTTTTAAAATTAGAAAAAACGGCTAAAGCAGAACTGAGGTGTTTAATACGGTAAAAATCAGTATTACGACTAGCGTGAAGACTACGTAGTATAAGATGTCTTAGTCCTCTGGTTTACGGTGTAAGAGAGGATACCCATAATAAATAGGTACTTCCAGTCGGGGTGGCCGATCCTATTAACAATTGGTTTTTCTGGTGACACCTGCGTATGTCGAAATCTAACGTTTGGCCGTCTCCCATAGATCGTCAATTATTTGACTTGTAACATGTTTCGTTTCCTAAAATGGTATGCTTGATTTAAATACTACGTGCGTTTTGCCATTACCCGGCAATTTACAACTAATTTATAATGTTATATAACACTTAACTTGTACAGAAAAACAAAATTCAAATTTTAAACAAATAACATGATATAGGGTTTTTGGTATCATGATAATGATAATAGAGATATCTTTATGCTTTTTATTTTAATTTATTTTAGTAAATTTATTAAGTATATCTACTTATAATTTATAAAATATCCCATAATAATTATTTTCTATCTATTTCTGGATCTCTCTTCTTAATTGAGCAGATCTGTGCTAAACAACCATAATTTGTTCGATTCATTGTAATAAAAGGTAGCAATAAATTTGATCATTAAGTTATGACCCACCAATGATTTTCAGTAAAAGTTTATCTTCAAAAATACCTCTCAAAGTGAGTTTAGAGTTACAAAACCTAATATAAAAGAAATTAAGGATAATATTTTGGAGACTATCGAGAAGTCGGCTCTCCTTGAATTATCATAACGACTTCAAAATTGTATCGAAAAATATATAATTAAAATTTTAATTTTATATGCAATTTGTAACGGCCCCAAATACTCACAGATAAGATAAGTACCTATAAATAGGTACCATATTAATAGCGGTTTCAAAGGGGAAACAAACAAAATCACAAAAAACAGAATACAGCACAAAAATATTTGGAAACGAAACCATATCAACAGCGCGATCTGGAAAACAGTGAAAATGATCAATAACCGAATGATCAAGTAAAGACAACGATGCAATCTATAAGATCAAATACGGGTAACTCAGTCAATTTAATGTTTATAACCAGGGTTGATAGATACATCAAAATTAGTTTTAAAAAATGCACCTATCCGAATAATCCACTGTCAAAAATAGCTATTGGAAAAAAAAAACGCTAGTTATTGTACACGCGCGCACCATAAGCGTTAAAAATTTAAATATTAATTCATTTTTGATACCAGATTCAGATAGATACATTTTTAAAATTAATTTTGATGCCTAAACAATGTCTTTCGTATATATTATGCGTAATTTTGCGGACTAATTTGGAGAAATCACTTATGCTATCATTTTGTGGATATTATGTGTAATATGTGTAATTTTATGGACTAATTTTAAAATTTTGCGGACAATTACCTACCAGAGTTATATCTAAAAAATAGGTAGGCAGGCAGCCCGGTGAAATGGTGTAAAAATTAAAAATCAAATTTTCGAGAATTCACTTATGCCATAATATTGCGGATATTATGCGTAATTTTGAGAACTAATTTTCAAATTTTACTATAAATATATAATATATAATAATTTTGACTATGAGCATGCTATAAATACAATTTTACTCAGGTTAATTATTTTAGTGAAATATACATTAATACATTATATTAGGTATATTTATAAAATATAGGTATACTACTAAATCTAAAAAGAATCTTTATTTGCAAACATATTCTACTTTAGTATCCGAGCGTTCCGAACTTATTTTACAATTTTGTAGTTTGATATACGTAGGTAGTATATTTATATAGGGAGGGGTGTCTAGAAATGGAGACCCCCCAATAACGGTACTGTGCAAATCCAAAATACGTTTACATCAATCATAAATTAAGAACCAACAGTAAATATCTAGTTAGATACCCACTTATTCAACATTGAACATTCATTTTATGCAGAATAAACCAGTTTTTCATTTTTTTCGACTTCTCCAAGTCTTGTACACCCTTAATTATTACTCTTAGCGAAAATATAAATAGAATAATTTTTATGATAAATTAAATTTTCTTTAATTTGTTACAGAATGACTTTTTCGTTAACACGCATATTTGGTATGATAGGTATAATTTTTTTTTAAAACTAGATTATTATTTAATAAATTATTAATCATTGATTATTATTATATTTTAAATTGAACGTAAAAATATTAAAAATTAAAACAACACAGTGTACAAACATTTTAAAATTTTTTTACCGCCGAATTCATATCGAATTTGTCTCCCTAGACACTTGCCCCATTCCCCCCTGACATGTAGATACATACGGTATACTCAGTATTTATTATTTTTTTAAATGAATATAATATATTTACATAATAACTTATACTCATTGGTACATGTATAATGTATATGAATGTACTGTTTTTACAATTATGCGTTTTATTAATTTTTTTATGTATAAAATTAATGAAAAATCATATTATATTTATAGTGTATACACTTTTTGGGTATTATAGTAATCGAGGAGGAGTTTTAAGGTAAACTGGTGTTTTTATGTCAAATTGGTGTTTTTTGAGAGAAAATTCACTTTTATTTATACTTTAGGAAGGTATTTTATTATTTTCCTAGTAGTTTTCTTAAGCATAAAAAAAAACTACCTTGTGTAGCCCCTGACTCTTACCCAAGAATAATGGTTAATTGGGAGACGGATAATCATGGTTCTATACCGTATTTTAATTCGGTTAATGGTATGTAGGAGTGCAACGACACATTTAACCAAGGTCTAAGTCCGTAGATTATTATAATATTGCTTTTTATCTAATGCATAAATAATGATATCGAATATATTTACTCGTACATAATTATTTTCGAGAACAATGATTATTTAATCCTACTTATTTACACAATTTATAAATTAATTTATTCAAATACTATATCCAAATCCAAATTTATTTATTTTATTTTAATTTCAGAAAATTAGTTGAATGTCTTATTGTATTAGTAATATTACAAGACTTTTTTTTATAAAAAATTTAATATCCAATTACATAAATTTTACTAATAATTGAATTAATAACTTTATGCTACCAGTTAGGAATTGGGCATTTGAAGAAAGTATTTGTTCAATACTATGCATTTAAAAATATAAGACTATGCCCTGGACTTGAATAATGAATACTCGTGTTATTTTAATCTAAACTGTATTGAATAAGTCTTAAAGTTATCTAAATCATAAATATGTAATTTAATTCTTTTATTTTGTTTTTATAAACATTCCATTAAATTTTCCTTATCCTTAATACGTATATTCAATTTACATATTTTACATTTTGAGCGGAGCGACGAAGCTAATAATTTCAGGATGACGTTTGCTTTTTATTTTATCCCAATTAACATTTAAACATTTATTAAACCTTGAATGTAATTTTTAATATTAAATTTGATATGATCGAATGTTGCTAAACCTTTTCGTGAACCTTTTTTGAACAGTTTTTGAATGTTCATACAATATTGCATGGAAAAGTTCAATGCAACATTAAACCGTTCTCAATGAACCCCTCCCCCCAAAAAAACTTTCAAGCAAACATAAATTTTTATTGTATTTCCCCTCCCCCCACTCTATATTATTATTGTACTATCTTATCAGATCGTATTTTTATTTTTTTTATTTTTTATTGGGTGTAAATTTTGCAACAAATCTTAATTCCGACGACTGGATTAAAACCTCCGACCATCACTTACTTAAAACAATTTATAGACTCACGCTTAACCGTCAGAGCTACACTCTAATGATACAAACGTAGTTGGAATTGTGGGTACATATAAATGCCTCGGTAATGGTATACGATTACATTCACGGCAGAGGAGGGGACGCAGCGCTTCAATAGCAGCCAGAACGAGCTCGGACCTGTGGCAAAATACACTATGGTATTTAAAATATTAAAAGTCACTTTTTTAAGTAGTCCAAAATAGAATATTGGATGCACATAACTCAAGGGGAAGTAAACCACGGGCCCCATGGTTTTGTCTACCACTTTTTTGCTCTGTAAGGCTCTGTACATAGGTGTTCATTAGAAGGCAGGAGAGGGACATAGTCACCTCTGAAAAATACCAAAAAAAATAACTTTTAGTAAGTATATTATATACAATAGTGAATAACACACTTTGACATCTGACTGAGTACGATTTATCTACTATTAAATTCGTAGTGACGATTCAAAAATTTCCCCTCCTGCGCCATGACTATATTATCGTATACTATTCTAAAATATCTTCATTGCAGGTAGTTGAGAAGAGGACCTATCTTCTAGTGATTTTGGATACCCTCCTTATTTTTAAACCCATATCCAATATCCATAGGTGCCTATAGAGGGTTAGGGGAGGATATGTTTTCCTGAAGAATAACTTTATAATGGATTATTGCTAAAACTGGTAATAATTTATAACATAAAAATATTATAATTTATTTAGGTCAGTCCCTTTTGAAATTTATACTATAGACTCTAATCATTGAAATATGAGCAAAATAATAAATTTAATAAAGCACTATTTTTAAAGGTTATATTAAACATTAATTTTTAAACATTTAATATTTAAATATTCAATGAAACGTTATTCTAAATTAAAATTTAAAAATTAAGTATTTTACATTATAGATAATTTAATTTTTATTATATGCTTATTATTAAACATTTCAATAATAACATTACATTAAATGTTTATGATGAACATTTAACTATTAAAGTTACATTAAATGTTTAAGACTAAAAAATGTTCATAGAGATAATACATCTTTATTTGACCAAAAAAAGTAGAGTTTATAAGTGTATATGTTAACGATAGAAAATTGGATCTAGATGATAACTTTAACGTGACATTTCTTGGACGTTTTTTGATTTTTCAAAAGTTTCTTTGTTTGAAGAAAAACCACGTTCTATACGGTGCATTATTATTTATCACCGTATACAAATGTATAATGTATAGATATGTATCTACTAATACGATACATACTTATATAGTTATACGATATAACTAGGTACCTATTTTTATTCAAGTGAAAACGAGGTAAGTGGATTTCAATTTTTATTCAACTTAAAAAATATTAATACAATTAGATAACTAAATATAGTATTTTATTATGTGTCGTGATGCATTTAAAGTGCATTTAAAGAGAAATAAAAATTAAAATAATGGTCAAAAATACTATACACTATAAAGCATAAGTTAAATTATTTTAAATAAAATTTCCTATATACCTATATATAGAACTCCGTAATAATCACGTGTGTAGTCTATAATTAAAACAAATAATCTTACAATGGTATAATAAAATAGTTTGTGTAATTATAATATATGATAAAAATGTGACAAAAAAAAAAATTCAATATTTAGACACCAGTAAAACATATTTAACCGGAATAGATAAAAATCTGAGTGAAATAATTTTCCTACATGATTGATTTTATTCATATAATAAATATATAACAATAACATAACAAAAAAAATAAAATATATGAGTCTACATAAGCAATGCGTATAATATTTTGAGGGATATTGGTGTAGTTTGTGGTATACAGTTGTATATAAATAATGATAAAACTAATGGAATGAAAAAAGAGAACTTTCAATCAGATTGTTTTCAAAATTACAACTGGATATAAAAAAAAAAATTAATCCTGAAAAAAAAAATTATTGAAACGTTAAAATATAATTTAGTATCAAAGTTAAAATCCGGTGATAATTTTTAATCATCCAAATCGTAAATTTCCAATACTAGTACTCACTCCAAATAATTTTGTTCTTATTCGGAATTTGGAATTTGGAAGTGAATAAAAAATGTATATATAAAAAAAAAAAAAATGAAATAATGTATATACTACATATGTATTTAGATATATGTACCATATATTTTTGCAGACATTAATATTATGAATTTCATTATACATAGTGTGCTTTAAAACATCGGAAGAACATATTATCCTTGGGTTTGATCTTAAAATTCGTAATAATGAATATATAATTTGAATATAGTATACATAACTACACCGAGTATGAAATAAAAGAAAGAACTGTAAATAAGAAACCAGATGTCTTTAGATATACTGTTAAGAAACTATATAAAAGACACTAAACTAACGTTCCTCTCATTTTATTCCTCCCATCACGAATGTAATTTGTTTAGAAAATTTTTCATCATTAAAAAAAAATAAAAGTAAAATGGCATTAACAATATCCAAATACAATATACGTATACTAGTGATCATGTTCATCTGCACTATGCTGATTGGTTCGACCCAAGCATGTAAATATGATTTATAAACTATACTATAATTTTATAATTTATTAAAATTTTTATTTATTATACATTTCATTTTCATTTGAATAGTGAGGTACTATTTATTAATAAAATAATAATACACAATTACGTTAGTAGGTATAATTTAAAAAAGCAGTTTTTACTTTAATAAATATTTATTATGATTTTGATTTCGATTTTAATAACTGTTTTTGCGTTTTTTTCGGCTTCGATTACGATTTAAAATACCAATTCATGATTTTTTTGATTTCCGTTTTGAATTTTTATAATGGTATTTGATATTATCAATTTCGATTTGATACACCGTTTTAAAAAATGTTGGTTTTAGTTTTGGCTTTAAATACCATTATTTTATATTTATGATTTAAAATATCATAATTTCAATTTTGACTTTTAATGCGGATTTTTATTTTTTATTTTATTTATGTAATTTTGATTTTAAAAATGTTTTTATAATCTTGATTCATATTTTGTGGTATTTATTGTGCTCTTGTAGTGGTTTATTATTTGAGTTATAAAAATGTTTTGTGTACCTACGCTTTATGAACCTATAATCATAGTTACCAACTTACTGGCTGCAAATATCATAGAAATTATATTACGCTATTTCATATATTAATCTGATATAGTATTCAGTGTTTTAAATTTTATTTTAAGCACACATTATAGATAGTATGTACCGTATTCCAATTAGAAGATAACTCGAAATAGTTCTTTCAATAACATCAAATTTAATCATTTAATTTTGTAAAGTTACTATAGTTTAATAGTTGGAGGTATTTAATTAAATACTTAAATTTACATTTTGTCCACTAAATTAAATATTATATTGACATTACTATGTATTATTATGAAAACGGAATGAAAGCTTCAGCTAGTTTTGATGTGTTCAAAATAAGGAAAATAAAATTATCATCGTCAATGTTAGAACACTTCTATATATAGATACTTTTTTTTATATTCTGTAACTGTTTTATGACAAATGCTTGTTTGTAACGAATATTGTCCTAGTTAATAATATTATCGGCAATAAAATGTCCATAGATGCATGGGAGTATAATATACTCCATATCTAAATATGTAGGTAATATATAATTATGAAAAATTATTTTTTTCTGGAATTAAATCGACTTTTAAGAATTTACTAATAAATAAACATATATATAACTTTAAAAATCTAAAATAAAAAAAAAACAGGTATTAGGAGGTAGAAGGACTTCGTTTTTTGGGTAGAGTACTACAAGTGAGTATATTGAATTTGAATAAATAGATACGCAATTAAAGTAATTTAGTAGTAGTTTCATGTCAGTACTTAATTAGCATCATTTTAAATTTTGAGCGAAGCGAGGTAATATATTGGTTTTACGATGATGACTGTGTACAAAATTTCTAACAGAGGGAGTACTTCTAACTTTATAAGCTTACCGGTTTCTGATTGCAAATTTCATCTAATTGGTAAGTTAAAGAGGAAAAAACTATAAAATTAGCATAAAATTTGGAAAATACGATTATAGTAAGATTCTTTATAACTCCAAAAATATTGATGCTAGAGGCATTTTCACCAAAAATGTACATACATAAATTTTTAACACAAATAAAGTTTTTGAAAATTTTTACCTATTTTATGCTTTTTATAGCAATATACAATTTTGAGACATTTAATTCATAAAAAGCTTAATTTTAGTTTTTAAAAACTGAAAATGTAATACAGTGTTAAAAGTACAACATTCTAGCTACATACAAATTTATATTATAAAAATCAGTACGTACAATATTTTTGAATAGCTATTTATATTTTTTTTTGAATACCCATTTAATTTTTCGACATATCAGTATGAAATGTATTTGAATTTCAGGGAAATAACAGATCTATAAACATAAAGTTTTCACCAAAAAAGTATATAAGTACATTATAAAGGCAAACAATTTTTGAAAACTTTTACACACTTTTAGGCTACTAATAACTATTTTAAATTTTGAATCATTATTTACAAGAAAATTCGATTTTATTTTTATTTTTAAATATATATTTTTTGGTCAAAAAAATAATCAGGACGTTAAAATTTGGAGATTGGACTTCATTTTATAGTTATATAAAATTAAAATTTAGCGATTTTATCCTATTCGTTTAAGAGTTATTTTTCTTTTTATATCACTGAAGAGTTACGTATTCTAGTGGTGGCCAATCGTGTTTTCATGCCCGGCGTCCCCGTTTCGAATCTTTTCATATTCTGATGATTTTTACACTTTTTTCAACTATTTTTTTTGTTTATTTTATTGTATGATATTATCACATTATTAGTATAATCTACAGTATTTGTCAAGTATATTCACCGAAGCTTCGCTCAGAATCAATTTTTAAGAAAGAAATTATTTATCATTGCTTTCAGATTCAATATATTTATCATCATATTTACCCAAAGTGCAAAATGCTTCTAGGCTTTTCATTAATATGTTATCCCTGATTATATTATTTGATTTAAACATAATAATACTATAAAGGCTTTAGTCTACTTGCATCACATTTGCACTTCAATAACCTGGAGTTTTTACTTAAGATTGATAACTACTATTTATGCAGCATGTGACTCATTTTTTTATGGTACGTAGATCAAATAAAATGTTGATTAAAATGAATAAACTGAACGCCCATAAATACTATTCCATTTTTTCACTGAATTTTGATTTTAAATACAAACAGTTATATATATTTATACGCTTAAATAAATATTATAACAACAAAACTGTGTATTATTATTAGGAATACTAATGGAAGAAAAATGATTTTTTTATACTTTTTTGATGTTCAATAAAAGTAAAACGAAAGAATTTAAAAATAAAAATAAATATATATTATAAAAAATAACAATACATACACCTATATATATTGTTATTCTTCCTAACATATATTTATTTTTATTTTTACAAAAGTATATTAAGTTTTTGAATTAATAGTTTTTAATTTTTAAATATTAAATATATATATATATTTATATATTTAAAAGTATGTGGCAATTATCGACGATGTTATAACGTTTTTATACAAAATATATATTTATTTGATGTGACCTAATATCCAACCACCGACATCTATCATATTGTTGTGTATATTATTTAATTGATGTTTCTACTGTACAAACAAACGGGACACTCTGCGACTACGTTGTCAACAAACCTATACGTATTCGAATGCCAATATAATATTGTTTATGTATATATATATATATATATATATATATAAATACGAGGGTGGTTCAAATATGATCGAGACAAATGCTGTAACTCGTTTATTTATTATCGAAAAAAATTACAAAAATCACATTTTTTCTAGGTAATTC
>JAIPRL010010106.1:0-13636 GCA_025469235.1 Pemphigus obesinymphae
AATTATTATTTCTCTATTTATACTTGTTACCAACTTGTAAGTAAGGCTGTGAATTTAAGGCACTATAAAACATTACATTTTACATAAAATTATAAATTAAATGTATTAAAAGTAATTTTAAAAAATTTGATTAATTTGACACCAGTTCTGTAATTTGTAGCGACTCATGGCTCAAATTTTGTTTTATAATCAGCTAAAAAAATTACACAGCCTTAAGTTACACATATTCACATTTATGGCTATAAAACAAAGTTCCATTTTTCCACAGTCTGACCATGTTAGCCGTAGCCAGATACTATTTTAGCTGTTTACAAGACATGCATCAAAATTTAGTCCCGGGCAACACGATGCGTAATTTCTGCATGTGGCAAGATACGGAATTCCATATGCGACATGTTTAAACATGGAAACATATTGCTTTAAAAAATACCTGTCCACACGCGTGGCATAAAATCCGTTACTTGCCGCACGTGCTGCAGCGATTCCGCATCGCCGTATCTGGACACAGTTGAAATTAACATTATTTTAAATTTATAATATTTACCTGAAGGATTCGGTATTTTCTTTTTACGTTCTGTATTGTTCACAAAATATTCGTTTATTCTTTTCATTTTTGCAGTTGATTGAAGCACTCAAGCACTGAATATGTCGTCCACAAATATAGATTACTTGATAACAAATTGATAGTAACTTACTGCTGTAGTGCCATAGAATCCATAGATTAGTAGTAGTGCTGTGATAATCAGATAATCTTATCTACTGTTGCCCGTTTTTAATAATAATATCACAGAACAACCTGTTGTTCTGTGATAATACTATAGATTCTATAAATACTATAGATAATGTATAGTATTTGATAATATGAAAACAACAATATCATAATTCCTTTCAGTGCATGTAGTACTTTAACGAAACCCTATTGTTAAATAGCCACCGTGGTCCGTGCGCGTGATGATAAGCCATACCGCGAACCAGCAGGCTACCTGCCGGTTAATTAAGTATAGCCGTAATTTCGATTTTTGGGGCAAATTTTGTTGAAAGATTTTCCGGGGGTGCCAGCTAAGGGCCAATGATTTTTTTAGGGGTGCCCGGCCCACCCTGCCCCCCCCTGGTTACGTGCCTGGACTGTAAACGAACGCGCTAGTAAATTAGCTTACATTTTTATTAACTTAGTAGCAATATAGTGAAGTTAAAAGTTTTCAACTTTTCGATAAACTAGTGTATTTACAATATTTTATCAGCTGCGAGTAAAAATAGTCTTATAGGAGGTACGTATAACTGGAGAACTAGTTGTTTATTTTAAACTAGGTAGTAGGTATAGCTAGATACTCAAGCGATACTACTACCTGATCTTACTAGTATTTGGATATCGTGTATATGAACCTATTATTTTATTATTTACTAGTAAAATAGTTGAATAGTTTAATATGTTTTGCTAGCTGCTAGTAAACTCGTGTAAATTACGTTTTATGTGCGCCAAGATGAATTATTCCAAAAACAATTTTTAGACAAAAAAAAAAACTACCCAAGTATTTTGCACACAATTATACAATAATATACATCAAAAATGGTCAGAGAAATTTAGAATACATTTCTTTACGTTTATATGTACATTATTTACATTTATACGTATATATGATAATATATAGAGCCGGGTTGAAAACTTGACCGGTACAGGGTTTTACAAGACACCTAAAAGTTTTAATCTTATAAGCATACAACTGATACAACTACACCATTTATATTATAGATAGGTACCTACTATGTACTTAGTAAATACTAACTATATATATTATGTATATCTTTTTACGAATCGATATATTGGGTAAATATTTTAAATTTAAGTTAAATTATTGAACTAATTTCATATATATATTATATAATATAAACGGTTTGATAAACCATATTTTTGTAGTACATTTTTTTACTTATTCACTTTTTCCAATGTTTTAAATTGTATTATTATTAAGCATAAAAAAAAGGTTATCGGGTTTTTTTTTTACTAATTTTCCGACACCTTGATTTGCCAAGTTAAGTAGTTTTACTAATCGCCAACTTATTTTCTGAGTGATGGATGTTCCTCCCAAATCCCCTAAATTCGTCCTTAGCTCTGGCCACAGATACTTCATATTCATTGATTTTGTCGACCACCAAAAGAGATGCTGTAAGTCAAATCTGTGAAAGACCAGACGGCTGCACAACAAGTATCTAAGAGACAAACATGTGAAATTAGGTACTCGTAATTACCAATTGGCAAGATCATTTTTAAAATGTGTACGATACTGATTTTAGAGCTATAACATAAAAATAACTAGGAGGGCGCACGTCTCGCATTTCTAGCACTTAATAGCTAAAAAAAATACGAAAAATATTTAATAATTTTTTCGTAAAATAGAAATGTATTTTGTGAAATTTGGATACGAGATACATACTACAACGACTAAAGGATATCGTTATACTGTCTATTGGTTTCAGGATTTTCGCCTTCACAGCGACTGTTATTCTCACTGGAACTCGACCGTAGAATCGATCATATCAATAAAGAACACCCGACGGTGTCGAAGGTCACCCGAAACGGGGTCTTCTGGCCGACACGTTCCAAGCTGTGTAGCAACCCGTTGGCGCAGTTATTACAAACTGAACACACGGCGACGGTCGATGACACTAGAAAATAAAGAAAAATGGTTCGTAATATTGTATTCTATTGTAACAATGATATTATACATAGCGTTTTTATATTCATCAAAAATTTTTTAATTTATTTTGTATTTTCTATATACCAATCGTTTATAAGTAAACGATAAATTGTATTTCGAAAACTTATTAAAAATTATAGCCTGTTAGATATATAGCTACTTGTATAATTTAATAATAATAATAAATTTCATATTTATATGATTATATTAAATACCTAGTTTTATAACAGCTGTTATATTTTATATTATTCGTATTCAGTATTACATTAAATGGAACGAAAATGTAAATCCGCCAATTTACTCAAGGTCGTATGTACATATTTTCTATATGAGAAATTGGGAAGGGTTAAAAATGAAGCCAGGTTCTACTCCCGGGAAGAGATATTAAAAAATCATTTTAGAAAAACTAAAAAATGTATTATACATTTATAAATATAATTATATATTATATGTACTATACAAATATATTGTATACTATAAGTGTAAATGCACTGAAGTTTGAAAGAAAAAAACAAAAATATTAAAATGTGAATAACAATATTTAAATGTACTCAAAAATTTGTTTATGAATTAATTTAAACGGTTATTAAGTATAGGCAATTGAATTTTATTTAAATTTGAAATTTATCTTTATTTTTCAAACTAATTAATAGGGGTATATGTATAAATACATTATAGTAAGTACGATTCTATTTTCTATCACAAGGCAAAAATATTTATTTTCAAATCCAATTTCGTTTATTCCATAAGACTATATTTTGTATTTAAAACACAATTTTGATTTTAATAATTAATTAATTATAAATTAATATTTACAAGTTAAAATAATAAAATATCCCTTTAAATCCTTCAAAAGCACGTCTCTGTGGTAGTCATAAAACTTTATTTAAAAATAAGAGGTAGATAGACATAACTGCAGCTATTACCAAATAATAGTATAAATAACAAATTACAGTTTTCAATAGTACCTAAACATAGGCGTAACTTGGGACTTTTTTTATGGGGTGGGGGGAGACAATAGCAATTTTTTTATTATTATTCCCCCCTCCTAAAAAACTTCTGATGGCAAAATGTAAAAATTTCTTTTACATCACGAAGAAACATAATATCTTGAAATTCTATACAAACATCAAATGTGTGAATATAGTGTATATTGTATAACCTATAGAAAATAATATATAAATAGACAACTTTTAAATTAAGAAGGAGGTATACAAAATAAACAACTTAAATGTCTTAAAAGACTGTAAAACATTGATAAAAATAAATATAATTTTTAACTTATAAACATTACAAAACTTGTTAAGCCAATTATAGATTCTGAGCAGAGATGAGAGGAGTCTCTTGTTTTTACAATAATGTAGATAAAATTTAAAGGACATTTAAGTGTAAATTAAAACTATACGTACCAAAAATTATTATATAAATTGGCAAAAATGAATACCAGAGATTTAAAATGTCTATCAAATATTTACTATAACATAATATTAACAGGATAAAATTGAATTTTTTTTACGAATTTTCAGTAATTCACAAAATAATTGGGGAAAAAGTAAAACTACCAAAAATAATGGAGAATTATTAGGTATAAATCAGAAAATAGTACTAACAACTTCGTTCAGAATTGTTTTATGAATTCAATATTTAAAATAGATCCTGATAGATTCAATATCAGATAATAATTATCACAATTATTGCTATAAATCACAAATCTATAAAAAAATAATATAAATTTTAAAAATTAATTTCCAATATATTAATGGGGCATGACCTTTACAAATGTTACCAGAATGAATACCTACCTCCTCTCGCTCTACACGGTTTACGCCTATGTACCTAAGTACATAAGAGAACATCGTACGCACAGTTTTCAATGGGTTATAATGTTATATAAAGGAAAATTTTAAGAAATAACAATACAAATAAATATTTAATAACTTAAAAATAATTAAATATATTTTTAAAGTAATGTAAAAATACTCTTGCGTCAATATAAATTTTTATTATCGTATAATCACGATACTTGTTAAAAAAAATGTGTTTACTCGTTTTTTATTTTTATCAACTTGAAAATATCGTAGAAAGATTAAATAAATTATAAATCTTGAAAAAATTAATATATAAAAAAAAAAAATCAATGTAGGGCACTATATAATATTATTAGATGTGATTTGTTTTTATTTCGTGATTCTAACATCTTTGTAAGTTGATAAAAATGAAAAATTGTAATGCAAGTTTTTCATTGAAAATGTGTAGGTACGACGTCATCTTAAAACACGCACGTACCTACTATACGTATATACCAATTCCGCGATTACATAAAAAACGTACCATAATGTCCAACAATAGTGCTAGAAAATTCACAATGAAATAGATACTTAGTAATAGTAGTATATCTATCAATATTCAATAATTATTGATTATTTATTAACGTTTTAACGTATTATACAGAATTAAATTGAAATATAATTACATATATAAAAAGTATATAATATACATTATACCTACTATTGCAATTATATCATAATATATGTACATGATTTTTTTTGTGATTTTCGTATCAAGATTTATTAAACTGTTAGACGGTGGTGAACGATATTACATTACTTTGCGAAAAATAACCCGTTTGCAAAACAGCAAAACCAGTAAACCAGTGTGGAAAATAATCATACAAAAACAGTATTTTATTTTAATATATTAAATTTAAATATAAGTACTCACTGCTCTTGAAATATGAATATTAAATGAATACGAGATCACGGTTCAATAGAAATATAATTTGTTTATTTAATATATTATATTAAAATGTATCTAGTACCCACCTACCGCGATTTCTTAATAATTTTACGAAATTCAAACTGCTGTAATATTTTTCTTTCACTACGCCAACGCCAACACCTTCACTTATACGAAATACTTATAGGAATACATACGATATCGGATATTAACAGATATGTATAGCAAACATTTTTTATTTAAAAAAAATACATAAAATGAGTGTATAGGTATTCAATATAATTTCAGGATAATTTCAATTTTAATATTCTAATAAATTAATATAGTTTTTAATGTTTTTATTATTTCGTTGAATACACATATTATATACCTATACAGTAGGTAGGCACTAGGTATATAATATAATAATATACCTGGTATATACCTATATATTATATATATCTAATATATTATTATAAAATTCGATTCAAATAACAAAGACGCTGGCAATTTAATTTTACTATATATTATATTAGTACTAACCTGTATATTATATCATTATTATATATTATTTATAGGTACATCTACCTAAATAAATATAAATCGATTATATCGATTTTACGAATTAAACACAACATGCATTTTAATTCCTTCGGCTTATTAACAATATTGTAATTTGTAAGTTAAGAAAACCGTTATATATAGTTCGATAGTTGGCAACTCGGCTACCTCAAACGATTAAAAAACAGTTTATATACTCTATAGAAAATGGTTAATTTTCAAAAAATGTAGAAGAAAGGGTTTCGAACTTTTGATATATTATATACAATTTACTTCAGTTAAATATTGCAAACTGCATTATACCTAAATAATGTTTTAAAATAGGACATTTTTTTCTATACCAACAAAAATTACCTATACCTATTAGTTATCTGGTATATGGTACAACTTGTGTAGGTATAATATGTATATACTGTATTAAATATATAACAAACTTATAAGCCCATAACGATTTTATTACAATAACTCGGGTATTTTATTTAGTTATGTCGTAGAATCTTAATTTTAATAGAAACGTCCTTACAATAAATATTTCATTGAAATTGTCACATTTGTCTGTCACGGTTAATGGTTTCCCCGTTTCCGTGTCCTATAGTTACACATTGACTTCGGTATATGACCGTCGTTGTATAATAATCCTATAACGAAAACAATACCATCATCTGCACAAGCAGATAATAGTTAGGTACGCACATATTATGTGTATTTAAGTCAATTTCAATTATTATCAACAATCAGGCGGATATTTATAAGAAAAAAATCAGTAGTCATGACTATAAAGAGTAAGGACTGTAATATTTAATAAAAGAATTATACACTCGCATTAATTTGAATAAACTACTAAGCAAAATACAGTACTAAATATTGATGTTAACATTACTCATATATCTCGCAATAGCTTTTGATGGACATTTGATAGAAGTTTATATTATCGTGAAAATTCACAGTAATATTCCGAATTTGATTTAGAGAAATAAATTTGGCACCTCGAAATATTGATGACTCTTTTATTTTTTTTGCTCATTAACTTTTGAAAATATTTTTCACGGGGCTTTAAAAAAATGTGCAAAAAGAGTCATCAACTTTTTCCAAAGTCGCCCCTAAGAATCTTGTGCCAGGGCCGCAGTCCCCCTCTAAATACACCCCCCCCCCTGTATAGTGTTCTATAAGATATCGTAGTAGATATAGTCCGTTCCAGCAATATTCTTATGATATATATTTGCGTATATATTATATATGGGTACGAATGTACGATAGATTTAAAATTTTCGTTTATTATGATTTTAAATATACGATTATAATACGTGCAGTGTGTTTGACGGTCGGGGAAAACGAGGTCGTGTACGAATAAAAAACCGATTCGTTTTAAAAAGATAACGTTAACTGACATATACCTAATAAACATTTACTATATTATATTATAGTTTGTTTCGTGGGGGTCAAGTCGTGTACACATTATTTTTATAGTCGTCTCATTATGCAAGAGAATCGCATATATAACGTCATTCAATACATATATACACACATATATACATATACCTATATAAATATATAAATGCGCATAATAGTCGTGTTCGCCGTTTGGTAAGAAACTGGTTTCGATTTACACACTGGATACGATACGATGAGGAGCGAAAATCATATGCTCCGGGAATGTTTGACTGTCCAGTCCGTCTAAGTCTACACAGCAAGCTGTTGTCGACTGCTGCAAACCAATAATATAATATCGGAAAGAAACGAAAAGAAAATCATGAAATTGTTTTGCATTTTCGTAGTGACTACACTAGCGACGGTTTCGTCGCTCAGGATCAAAAGAGCCCCGGTAAGGATATTTTTTATACATCGATCATCGTTGTAAGACCTATAAGACCTCGGTTACGACTAGACTTCTTTTTCTTTTTTTTTTTTTTAAAATATATATAGTAAAATTTAATTTTTCAACACGATCAAAAGTAGTAGAATTAATATCCGCATGTGTACCTATATATTTTTCATATTACAACGATAATTTTTTATTTGTAATCGAATAATGTCTTTTATGTATAGGTACATATTCACAAGAAGTGATTTTTTTTAAATTTTATACTTGCCAAAATTCGTTATCTAATCCTATAATGTATATTGGAGGCGATTTATATAACATGCACATTACATACTTACTTATATATTATACACGCTAGTATTAAAATATAATTAAATAAAAATGTACAATTATATATGGCATTGCCTATAGTAAAATAATTAAATTATGTACCTATTTCAGTAGTTTTTTTGCCTGCAACTATCGCTTTTATATAATACAATAATGGTGCGTTTTTTGGTTTGTTTTTAGTTAAAAGTTTCAGTTTACTATGAATCCCATTGTCCGGATAGCAGAGATTTTATTATCACACAACTACACCCGTATTTCTGCAAAGTACAACAATATTTGAACTTGAACTTGGTGTCTTTCGGTAAAGCATACGTGAGTTATACAATATATTAACGATATATAATATCTAATTTTGTTTATGTTTTGGAGTTGCTACTTGAGGATTTTTAATTTAAATCTAAAAACTCAATTCCACAAAAACATATAGGTAGGTACTTTTATTTTGTTTATACCAACGTATTGGGCAGTCGTAATTGTGCACTGAAGATGATAAGTTATTTATAAGTATTTCGATAACGGTATGTTATCAATGATAATCGAAATTCGTACATAAAAAATAAAAGTATCTATATATATTATTGTGGAATTGAGTTTTTTACATTTTATTAAACTTATTTTTGACTTAATGGCCGTCAAAATTATCAATATTGACATTAAACAGTTAACATTTCAAAACAAATCCATTAAAATTATATTAACGACGGCGACACTGACCACAATATTTTTCTTAAAATTAGGAAAATAATAAATTCGTATAACTATTATTAATTACTATAACACGAATACATAATATTAATATTAATAAATAATAAATAAAATAATAATATGATATTAATATATTATCTACGATTTGAAAATGTTTATTAATATGTTTATTTGAAATTACTTATTCATCAATAATTTTTTTTTTTTTTTTTATTAGAATGTGTAGAATTGACATTTTTCTAAATGTGAGCTAATTTTTTGTAACTTGAAATTTCAAGTTAATACTACAATTCATAGTAGTATTATTCATACTAGTACAATTCATAGTAGTTCATATTACAATATTATTCTAACTACCTAAGTATATGTTTTAAATCTTATATTTTAAGATTTTGAAAAAAATCTGTAGGAAGTCAATTCAAAGGTACTTTTTAAGAGTTAAATATCGACTACCTGGATTCGAAGCCAATTCAATTGTTTCGTTAATACATTTTACACATTCTTAATTTACAAGGGCGTAACTAGCAGAGGAAAGGGTGGGTGGAGGGAATTTGCTCCCTTAAAGTTGCTTCAGTCGGATATTTATGTTAAGATCCATGTCCAATGTGAAAGGTTTAAAAAGTAAAGTCAAAATAAGTTGATGACTTTTTTTTTGCTTATTGACGGTTTTAAAGAAATATTGTATTTTAGGAAAATGAGTTTTGTAGTCGGCCAAATTATTAAAAGGTATATGGAATTTTTTTTTGCTCATACAAAATAAAATTCAATCAGTTAGCCAAATTAACACACTACCCCCCCCCCCCCGGAAAAAATTTACTTCGCTACCCCTCTGTACATTTATACATCCCTAGATGACTAAAATATCTGTATCCCTCAGGATATTTTGATTCGAAATATTGGGATATGTTTAGACTTGTCTTGTTGTAAACAAAAATCATCAGAAGCACTTTGCGTCCCTGTTAGGTACCAGCTGTTATGCATAAAATAATGTTTGTTGTTTAAATTACTATATTATAGGTACTAATACCTATATAGACAATATAATAATATTAACTTATTAAATATAACATTAATTAGGTACCTACAGGTATATAATACAAATAGTGTAAACTATATAATTTATTTATTTGATTTACCTACAATAGTATGTTAATGCTATAAACTTAAAATAATTTCCAAAATGTTATTACAGATTAAATGTACATAATAATTTGATTTTCATAATATTTAACTGTTATTAATAATATGAATATGAATATGGATTACAATTATTACAGTAACATGTATCATCGTACTCGAATATTTCTAATGATTATAATTTAATCAACAATAATATGTACAATTAAATATTGAATGTATTACATACATAATAATATTAATAACTATATATAACCATCATGCGTATCAATATTGAATATCTCGTTAATGTATTATGTTATTTTAAATAATAACATCAAAAATGAACAAAGGCCATATTTTTAGTATATATTCATATTACTATTCACATAGTATGTTATATTTAGAATCGATATGACATTTACAAATCTGTTTATTATAAGATATATTATATTATAAACAGTAGGCAGTAACCATTATGCACTTATTAAACACAAAACACAAACATGCACTAACATTATTAAAAAATTAAAATTTGGTTTTCCATCGTACGAGTGTCGACACCTATTGTTACACCCGATTATAAAAATAAGGGCGCAAATAGTTTAAACATTTTGATAAATCGAAATAAAATTGTTTTTATTTAAATTATAAATATTTTTAGTTTGGAACCACGTGTCAATTGGTCAAAATAAGGACGCGACACACTCGTTTTTAAGGGACAATGTATAGACAATTTTTATAAGATTTTAAGCAAAATAAAAATTTAACAATTTAAACATATTTAAATACAATTTAAGAGTAATTTAAGTATAGTCAAAACGCAAAACTGTTAAAACGAATTCATAAAGTAATTTTAGAGTTAATATACTTATTATAAAATCTATACAAGATAATATTTTGGAGTAAACCTTTTTCCTTTTTTTTTTTTAAATTTACTAATAAAAAAAATAAGTTACTATAGGTATGATTTTAAAAAGTAAAAATATTAACCTTTTTAAATTTATAATTTTAAAATCATTTTAAGAATCCGTTTTCACATAAAACGCATAAACATATTTTTACCACTGAAATACGTCGGTCATCGGTGTAGCGGTTAAAACGTGATAGCTCCGACTTCTAGTGCAAAAACATGTCTACGCAGAATAACGATAATTCGTTTTACAGTGGTTAAAAATAAAAACACTTTTTATATAATCGAAAGTGAACAACATTTTAGAAGGAATGTCATATCTTTTTTATAAAATAATGACTATAAAAAAAGTTATAGTCGTTTAAAAACGAAAAAAAAAAAAATGATTTTTGAATGTTAGATTATATGCTAAATATTTAGTTTGTTGAAAAAACGATATGACAATCCCTCCAAAATGTTGTCAAATTTTAATTTTATAATAGGTGTTTCGTAAAGAAGTTCAACTAATTATAAAGACCAATTATTAAATCAAAATTAAATACGCTTTAAATTTTTTGTTAAAACGCATTGTACAAAAAAGCTCCGAGATACCCTCGAAAATATTTGTTTTTCTTGAATTTTGGTAACAACTAATAGACGTTTTAACTCTAAATTAAACCCAAATGTCACAATTCTCATTTTAAGTAGCATAATAATTCTTACATTTCCCATTACATATACAGAGACAGCAAATGCTGATGTGACGCACTCTTAAATAAAACACACTGTAGATACGTGTACTAAAATAATGATAAATTTAAACTTAGGTAGGTAATAAATGTTTAAATGTTTCTCGGAAGTCGGAAGTACTTATTCGCAAGTGTCTCCAGAGGCGTTGTAAGTCAAACGAAAAAAAGTGGTAGTAAATGTTAATTTATATAATACTGCAGTCGTTAAAAATAATAATAAATTATATAAATATACGAGTATGATGTAGATAATAATATGTTATACCTACGAATTTTTTTGTTAAGACATTAAAATTAAAAAACTAAATAAATGTACCTACGTCTTAGTACCTACTTATTATGATATAATTATTTTACTCGTTTAAATTTCTAAACATTAATGAATTTCTAAGTTCATTAGTATATGTATAGTGTACATAAAAATCAAATTAAAATCATAAATTGTCATTTAGTTTTAATTTAAATAAAATGTACAATACTTATATATGTTCTTATATACAGAATAATGAATATATACGTATATACATCACATGTACAATAATAATATATCACATTACCTATCACATGTGTAATACATACATCTACAAAGTTTACACGGGTATTGCATATCTGATATTGATTAATAACTTATTAACTTTTATGATTAACGGTAGGTAAGTATATACAGTACCTATGTGAATTAATTGGAAAGTCAGTAGTCCAAATTCTTGATATAGTACGAATATTTGAGTACAGTTTTTTTAATGAAATATATGACCAATGGCCTCCCATTTGCCATGATTTACAAAAAAAAAAAAATTTTGAAAAATTTGAAGTTATTTATAGATAATCTTGAGAATACTTTTTTTATAATTTGGCTGAATTTTGAATGAATAAGAGCAATTTATTCATTCAAAAATACAGCAAAATATTTTTAAATTGTGCGTTTTTCACACTTTAATTAATACTAATAGACGCGTTAATTTCGTTACAAAAATCCGGGCCTATAAAATTAACTTGTGCTTAGGAGTTGAGGGTGCACATTTTTAACAATTATAAAAAAAGTATTAAAAACAAATAGTGATTCACAAATCAAGATCAAGACCAAGACTATAGCAGTCTTGGTCTTATCAACTCAATCTTGGTCTTGGTCGTGTTAAGGTTGGTTATGTTAGAGTCTTGCAGTCAAGTCTTGGGCTTAGTCTTGGTCTTGCATAATATTTTCATTTCATTCTTGCTACGTCATAATAAAACCTTGGGTTTAGTCTTGCTAGCTCTAGTACAGTCTTGGTCTTGGTCTTGCAAAAATGCAAGACTAAGATCAAGGCAGAATTTTCACATCACTGAAAACAAATAAAATATCAATAAGTGTGTTTGTTATTGAATTTGCATTAGCTATCTACTAGTATTGTAATTTTAAATAATTAATGTTCGTTCAAAATTAAGCGAAATTAAAAAATATTTCGCAATATTATCGATAAGTACCTAACTCTATAAAATGGCTATTTTCAAAATTTTTAAAAAGAAAATTTTAACGATTTTTTAAATATTTTTTTTCCTTTTATAAATCGTGGCAAATGTCATAATGCCAATTGACATAAATGAATACCTATACGTTTTATTATTTTCAGAGCTCCAATCACGGATTCACTTGCCAGCACGGACCCAAAGAATGTCGTGGCAATACAATACATAACTGTGTGTTGAAGCGTATACAAGATCCTAAAGCTCAAGTAGACTACGTGAACTGCGCCATGTACGATCCAGACCAACCCGGACATATTGAGAAAACGGTATGATTATTATTAATCGACTTTGAAAAAGAAGTAACAACAAAGAGACTATATATATTTTTTTCAACGATATATATATATATATATATATATATATATTATATATATATATTATCTATAGGTACTTTTTTACTTTTTATATAGTTTATATCAGGGAGTCAAAACGGGTTAAAATTTTTCGGGTTTCGGGTTACGGGTTTAAACCGGTTAAAATTTTTCCGGGTTTCTGATACGTGGTTAAAAACGGTTTTAATTTTTTCCGGATTCCGGGTTCGGTG
>JAIPRL010010107.1:0-16215 GCA_025469235.1 Pemphigus obesinymphae
TTTTCGAAATTACGACGAAATTAAAATTCTCGATTTTACAAAATCGTATTTTTCGTAATTTTTTGGTAGTTTTTGCTTACGCATTAAAAAACTATTATGAAAATCGAAAAATGACCTCTTAAAATTACCAACTAGATGCAATTTGCTACCGGAAACTGGGTATGAGTGTAAAGATCGGAGCACTCCTTCTGGTAGAAAAAGTGTTTACAGAAAAAAAAAATAATAAACATCATTGTAAAACCATAAGCTTCCTCCCCCCCAGAATCTAAAATAACAACATAGATATATCAAAACAGCTATTAGATAATTACGTATCGTTTTCTAATAATAATATTTTTATTGGTAAATATCATTATCTTTAAAAGCTGTTTATATATTTATTATAATATTTAAACTATTATGTTTCACTATATTATAAATGAGTAATTTTTTTAACACTGAATTTGTATATATATTTTTTTTTTTGATTATCTAATATTATGAAATATTTTTCTTTTTTAAATTTTAAAGTTTTATTTTTGAAATATATTCTTTCTATTTAATTTTGAAACTTTTACTAGTTTTTTAAATGTAAAATGTATTGCAGCTACATAAGCTTATAAACGCCATAATTATCATTTATTAGAATTTATTTATTTAATTATTAAATTAGATTTTTTTTTTTTTTTTTTTATTAATTTTGTTTAAATCATCAACCATAACTTTAGCCTATCTATTTGTACCTTTGAATTGAATGAAAGTGTCATCAGCATATATCTGAAATATGCTTTTATGTATTGTTTATATAGATTGTAGTTTAATGGAAAATCGGTTCATAGTTCTACACGTATAGTTTAGAAAGTATGGCACTTAAAAGACTATTCATGATGAAACCATATTTAGAGAATATACATTAAATTTTATCATATTCAAAATAATTTTGATTAATTATAATATTAACGGATTTATTAATTTCATGAATTTCATTATTATTAAAGTCACTATTGTGTGTACGTTTATCTATGAGTATACTTAATACTTCGAAATTTGGAATAGAAGTAAACATTAAAATTAATAATAATTTATTTAAAACTATGAATAATAAATCCAATTAATTAAAAAATAAATCTATAAATTATGATAATTATATAGTTTATAAGTTTTATGTAGTTGCAATAAATTGTACATTAAAAAAATTAGTCAAAATAACAAATTTGATACAAAGTACATAGGTATTTCAGAAATGAAATTTAAAATTTTTTATCCTAAATCTAATTTTGCTAAACAAAAGTATGTTATCATAGTAAACATTTTAATAAAAACAAATATTTAATAATACCAAATAACTAAAAAAATATATACGTAAATTCAGTATTAGAAGAATTACTCATTTATAATGAACAAAACATATAATACAATACAACGATACATACATTTTTAACAGCTGTTTTAACATATCTAGGTTATGTATTTAGTCATTGTTTAATAGTTTGTTTTTTGATTATTTATAATAATAATGTATTCTACACAATATTGTATTTTATTTATTAATTTTTATATATTCTTTTATATTACTATTTTGTTTTTTGTTATTCAATCGTAACCTGATAATGACTTATGTTCGAAACTAGTTGTTCGATATTCAAAAATCAGACGCGATCGTTTTTGTACCTCGCCACGTTGCCGTTGCGTGAATCGAATATTCTAGAAACCACTGTTTTCACATGGCAACGTCGCGTGTACGGTGGTAGAAGCCGCTGCTGCAATCTTTGTGCGTCACATTTTTTCGTTCCATTTTGCTCAGCAGGCAAGCTCGTGTATCCATCGTGATTGATCCGAACGAGCCAACCGTCGGTTTTTCCTATTGTGACATCGTAGATCTTCGTGTCCGTTGTGTGTTCACGGTAGTTTTCGCGTCGTGTCAAGAAATTCAAGTATCAATGTCAGAAGTTGTTCGTCATCAGACCACCGGAAGGCGTGCCATATCAGTGGGAATCAGTTCAGGACCGGTATCGTTATTTATGTTGTATTATCAATTATTTTCACATGTTTTGTCTATACGGCGTTATCAATGTTGATGATAAGCAATTGTTTATCGACGGTACACTAACTTATAATATTACGATTTATATTTTTTATAAACGTACATCTAAGGTAGCGCTTACTAAAATCATTTATAAGTAGCACAGTCTGTATAGTCTTAATGTTTATACGTACACATCAATGATTTCTGTCCTCTTGTTTTTATTGCACATTTAATACAAAATTTTATTCTGTTTATTCTTAAATGTATAACGGCTTATTATTATTCTTATTATTTCTGGTCACCTATATTCACATAGACATTTAATCACGGTAGTGCGAAATAGTGCGACAACTGCTCGTCATGATGCCCAATGGCGTAACACTATAGTTGTTACCTATATTATTTTTTTAAATACTCTAAGACCATTTTCTTTTTTATTTACCTATTACTTTTTTTTATAGTATACCTATAGTATAGGTATATGTATAGGTATATAATAATTTATTTATGATTATTTCATTTTATAGTTTTTATATTAATAATAGTTATACAAAAACATTATTTTTTTTTGTGGAAGGGAGGTGATTTTACAGAGTGTATAATTGATAATTATAGGTATATTTGTGCTATCGAATAAAGAATAATGAAAAAAACAAACTATTTTGTCAACTATATTGTGTAAACATTTTTTTAAGTTATAACTATAGTATGAGAAAACCCCTTTCTTGTAAAATGGTTTTGTTGACAAATAATATAATAACACTACGATAAAAAGTGGTACGGGTACGGTAGGTACTATTTTTAAATTAATTTTAAAGTGCACTTAAACTCAGATATTTCTAAATTGATAAGATTTACACTTGTTTTAAAATTTCTCAGTACAGATCCCTTTGAAAATCGGATATGTGGTGTCCTCTTAACTCATTTTATGCTTTAAAGACCAAAATGTAGAGTAAAAAACTTATTACTAAAATTTATTCAGATATATAAATATATCTATTCGAATAAAATATACACCTAAAACCAGTGACGGCTCATGGGGTTTAAAGTAGATGGAGTATAAATATTTTATCCCTTTTCTATTACCCCATATTCATAACTTACCACCCCTAATTCCTATTCTTAATTCTTTAAATTTAACTTAATTCACTGGAGATAATATAAGAAAAACTTTTAATATAGGTACCTATGTTAAATGCTTATGTCCTATATAAAAATTAATAAAAACAAAATATTAACAAAATATAATCTTTAAACGTCTTTTATTTCTTATAAACAATGAATAAAATAATATATAGTCTTGAAAATGTATAAATGCATTATATATTAGGTACACATAATACTATAATACACACATATACCTATTTAATTAATTATGAAAATAAGCGCATCAAAGATGCATTTTAAGTAAGTATCAAGTATGAATAATGTTATAATATTTATTGTACTTATTATACTTAATACATTATTAAGTACTAATGTATAGTACTTATAATGATAAAATATTGTTTGTTGTGTAATGTGTATATTTTGGGTGGAGCACGTGCCCGTGTGCCCCTTTGCACGAGCCGCCACTACCAATAACTAGGGTTAGGATGCTTATGACTTTTTTATACTTTTTATTTTAGTCTTGCATATTGTAGACCAAATTATAAAATCGTTTTGTATGATGAAGAAGTAGTTATATTAATTTTTATTTTGCATATTTTTGCATTTTTAGGAATTTTTAGGAATAAATACATATTTTGAAAAAAACTGCAAATAAATGCATATTTTAATAAAAAATAAATAAATAATTTTTTGATAAATCAAATAAATAATAAATAAGCTAACGTAGACGCGTGTATAGTATGAAACTTGTAAGTTCAAAAAATAGTTTACCAGATGATTGTGTATATTTTCGATATTCACCTATTACGTCCGTCGATGTTGAATGTAGTCTTTCGTTATTCCAAAATTTGTTATCCAACAATCCACACAAGTTTCTGTTCGAAAATCTCAAAAAATTCTTATCGTTCAAATCAATTCAGAGAGTCTGTAAAACATAACAAAAAATAATATTTAATTTTTTTCAATCTACATTATTTTTTTTTTATTACCTAAAAAAGTAAAACATAAAACAAATTTTATCAATGTATATTTTTAAAGAATAACAAAATAAACATTTTTTAATGCATTTTATAATGTCATATATTAAGCTTGTTTTAAGGGCATATTTTGATATTTTTTGGGCATATTTGCAAGACCATTTTATAATTTTATAAGACCATAAACATCATAACTCTACCTATAATATAGCGTCACGAACAATATTAAATTTTAACTAATATCTATTAACTTGGTTATTATAATTTTTATAACTTGCCAACCAACACAAATACTTGAATTTATACTAGTCAAGACCTGTTATAATATACTCAAATTCACTTATTCACTTACTTGGTTTTATATTCAGTATATTATTTTGACATTATCATTATAATATAGGTATATACAATACGATAATATTTGAATGATATTATAAGTGAATATTTTTACGTTAGTATATATATATCAAAAATATCGCCATCGTATACGTATCGTAATATTTATTATAATAGGCAATCTTTTGCTATAATTATTATTGTTGTATAAAACAAGTGGTGTCTATAAACTTCTCAAATTTTAAACGATATAATATATTATATATACAATATATCGTCATTAACTATTATTTAAGATAAGTATACACTTGTAATCAAGTGAAAACTTTTCCTGAGTAGATACGTATTAATACGAAAATAATGAATGGTATTTTTTGATCAAATAAATTTGAAATAAATGTCAAATAAAAAGTTTTTTTTTTAATGGGAAACGAGAAATATTAATATTTTCAAGTATTGTTTGAGGTGTAATTTTTTTAATTTCTACACATTAAATGAAATACATGAAACGTGTTGCACAATTTCGCGATTTCCCTAGATAATTATTAATATGTATATTGTATATACACAAATTAAAGAAATTATTTTTACGAAACTATTAAAAACTACGATACTTACTACGAGTAAACAATACATTAGAATCCAAAACTAAATGATCTTAGCTTGTTTGTAAATATTTATTATTTTATCGTAACAGATGTAAGTTTTATACTGCACTACCTATAAATAATTTGATTAAACACGTTATAACCATATCGTATATAAGATTAATAAACATGGATCACGCAATATTCCTACAAGTGTTTTCATGTTAAGATAACAATAATATAGTGTAGTTAAGTACCCAAGTACTTGGCTAATATTAATTTCACTGGTTTATACTCAATTCTAATTGGTATATTTATGTACATTTTTTGCTACAAATCTTACATAATTCGAATATAATATAAACACTATATAACATACAATATAGTACTATATAATCTACAAAAAAAAAAAAAAAATTGTACTGCACTATTGACCTGTATTCATATCGGCACGACTATTGGTGTGTTTACGGATTCTAACGATGGTAGTGGATGATCTATTTCTAAAAACCATAGTCTTAACGACCCCAATCTCGGCTTAACTTGCTAGGATAAGCCAACTAATTCCAGATCTAGGATATCGATCACTGAAAAAGAATCAAACATTCCATCGTTGAAGAGCCGAGAGACTTCATCGACCACAGATAGGGTCAGAGACCAGTGACAACAAGTACGGTCAATTCCATCAGCTGAACACATTAGCATCCAATTCCTCAGATTGTGCTACCTCTAAAACCCCCCTCCTACTAATTTTATATTTGTGGTACACACCCTTAGAGATAGGCTGAGAAATCAACATTTTAGTGTACGGTTGTATAAAGCGTCCCTCCTAGACGTAGGGCTAAGTAGGAATACTTTTATATATATATTTCGATCACAGCGACCTATTCACCAATGTATATGTACATATCAATTTAATTGTATACGATATATATTGTATGATTGTAAAATAATAAAAATAATAATAATGTGATTTAATTAAAACTTATAAAGTATATGGAATGGTAAACTTTGTATAAATGAAGAAACTAATTTAATAATATGACATATACATAAATTAGAATAATATATTCATATCATTATTAATGGGTTTGGCTAATCATTACTCTTATTATATTACTATTAATTTATTTATTATTTACTTATAATTTAATTATATTACTATCAACTTATGTTACAAATTAAGGTTGTAAGGCCAACTCGAAATGTACGTGAAATTTACCCAAAACTCAAAAGGATAAACTGATCTCCTCCTCAATCTGTCTCGAGGGCTAAAAAGCAGAGCAGTGTACTCACGAGAGTTGATGGAGAAAAAAGACGCTCAAGCTTATGTCGTGAAGGCTTATATAACCTCGTTCGTTATCCCCACCCAGTTGTAAGGAAAACGTACTGGAAAAAGTAATTTTATTAAACATAATTCACAATTAATATACAACAGAACATAATAAAAATAAATTAAACCTAGCAATTGTTTTATGTCAAAATAACAGCTGTTGGCTAAATTATTAATTTTATATACTCGTGTTTATGTATAGTACATAATCAAGTTCTTTGTCATATATTTTATATGAAGGAAGCAGTTACCTGTTACATTCAATATATTACAATTTCATACAAATAATTATATGTTTTGACCACATGCAACATCCTCACTGAAATCCATGTTAATATATATTATACAAGATATACTGAGGATGATCAGCACACAAAGAATTGGTATTCGATTTTGGAAAGTTCTGTTTACCCGAACCAACTGGATTAGTTTTAATATAACTAGAGAAATATCTATTGTTGACATTTTATGGATCAGGTCTTCGTACTAAACTCTGTTAAAAGTTACTTCGACGTCTAGAAGCACAGCAACTATTTATGTTTGATTGTTAGAGTGGCTGCTTATTTCGTCTATCAATTTTATGAGTTATAGGATGGTAGGATGGTCATATCTAAAAGCAAATTTTTCCGGACATATTTTATCAAATAATATGTTTTGAAGTTCTTTGGCTCTAGGTCTATAACTCGTGCTAGTTGGTAAACTTCATGCACGAGAATATTGTTTTATGATTTTTATAATATGCATTTTAATGGTCTTGGATGGATTTTTTAAAGTCTATATGACTTGTCTGACTTAGTTGCGTATATTATCGTATTGCAATCCCACGGGAGACAGAATTATCACGGAACATCGCCTTTTGTTTAAATACGGATGTTATCATCTAGTTTGATGTACCGAGATTTCATCCGTAAAATATCATTCTTTATGAATTTTGGTGTCACTGATATACATATTATTTGTATATCCAACTATCCAAGCGTGTAATATATTAGTTATATAGATAGAAATATCAAAATTAGAGAAAGGATAGAGCCTGGGACGGAATGACATGAATTAACATTGAATAATGTGAGATCACTGTAAATTTTTTTCGTCAGTATGATCCATAAATTTTAAAACTATTTGGCTATATTTACCTCTAGATGCCACTTTCCCATTCAAATATTTTGATCATAAAGATATATATTTATTGCACCATCTGTGTGAGTCCCTTATTCTGTTCGTTTGAATTACGTATTGTACCGAGTACCTACCTAGTCTACCTATTATAGATACGAATATTTAATTAAATTTCGCGTTATATAACACCCAATGACCAGTCCGCATTCCATATCTACGATGTTTTTTCAAATATTCGTCGATTTCCATCCGGCGCGAAAACAGTTGTAATATAAAAACCCGAGAACGAAAAGTCCACACCATCATAGGTACCTACCTAAACTATAGATTTAATATTTCGTAGTATTGAATTTCAAATCGTAGAACTTCCGTAGCATTTTTCATAATTTTAATTAAATTTATACACTTGGGTGAATTTTTATCACAGGTATAAACGGCGATTAATCGGACTTACGAACATTTCCACCTGGCCACGACGGTTATACGAAAATCCGAGACGATAACTCCGATCGACTTCACATATGCAAAGTAGGTATCTACTATATTTTATTATACCTATATATGTATACTATATGTAGTTCCACAGGTGTTGCGCTCAAAAAGAGCTACACATATAAAGTATTGGCTAATACCGAATTGGTTTCCTAGTCTAAATCGCAGAGTCCCGTTTTAGATGAATTATATTCAAGTAGTAGCTGAATTTGTTCTCACGCAGATAGTACGCACATGCATAAGTAAATTACACAGTAAATATAGTAATTTCTCGAATTTTAATAAATCTAGGTACCTACTGACATTTTTTCACTGTTGCTACAGGCTCAGCTTGGATGCTGTTACCATATAACAAGAGAGCTAATTTAAATGTAAAATTATTTTAAAGAAAAAATTGCTGTTTCTTTAAGAACAACAAAATTCAACCTCTGGGTATGCTATATAGCCTATGCTCAGCTTGGAAATAAAATTATTTAAAAAAAATTTATTTTCCATTTTCTATAATTTAATTTAAATTAAATTATTTATTTTCCATATTATTTTATTCTTTAATATAATAAAAAAAAAAAAATTTTAGTTTTTCAATTTTGATTATTCAGTAGCTTTATTAAAATTATACGATAGATAAATAATAATACCTAAAGGAGACCATATACTGGGGTTAATTACATAAAATTAAAAACATTAAGAAAAAAAAACCTACAACGTTTCGTTCATTGAATCTTCGTAGTTGTATCGGTTTCTGCAGGTGCTGTTCCTTCTTATGTGGCTGGACACTGCACTTAGGACTCGTTATCGCCTGAAGTCGTTGCAGCTCGTCACTACAACAGTAGCCTCGAATGGAAGTTACGTACTTGATGATCCCGCTCTCGATGAAAATTTAAAAAAAAAAATTGAACTTTGAGCTTTTGGCGAAAATTGAACTTTAGACCCTGTACACACAGTGTCGATTGATACGTTCGTGCCCTTGAATGTCAGAGGAGACTGAATCAGAGATACGTAGTATTGAAGACGGTTGAAGGATTATTTAAAGGAATAAATTCAAATAACAAGGTTTCCATCAAATGATTTTAAACTTGATTATATGCTCACAAATAATTAAACTAAATGATCGAGGTAGATCAAAAAACATAAAATAATGAAAATTCCGCATTCGGTTAAGTCCTAAAAATTAAAACACTAATAAAATCGACTAAGTCCTGGAGAAACGTTATACGTAAAAAAAAAATAGAAAAGCCACCGGCGTGGAGTATGTGCCTCGAATGATTATCCCAGGTCGTCTGAAATTTTGGTGTTCGGGGACCCAGTTATATAGATATGAGTATATGACCTCAGTGACCTCTCTACTTGAAGCTCCGTTTCCACGATTCTTGGTTTATTCACAAAATAATTTTCATTGGCCATAGTGCGATCGCTTTTTTTAACAGAATTTGGTTATCGGGTGTATTCTTTTGTGAGTACCGCCAGTTGTATTAATGCCCATTTTGTTTCGTATTGCCTTAGGTCTTCCTAAACAGTTGTACACCCTCTATTTGTTATTATAAATTATTTTTAATTACCACAGATGTATTCATTATTATATTTAAAATTTTTTCTATCCTAATAAAATTAACATACGGTCCGTTCGTTTCTACTTCGCCTACTCACCCCCGTCTCGACTAGGGTTTTTCTATTATTCTGTTATTCTCATTCCTCGCCACCCTCAATTTATGGGATCCGTCTATACGTGCTGGACTTTTTGACTACTTACGATTATTATTTCAAATTATGATTAATTAAAAAAATATGTTTGAGTATGAATCGGTAGGCTATATAACACTGTTAAAATCATTCATCTTCCTTTCCATTTGTGCATACCTACTTATAATACTATCATCCTATATGTAATATCATTGAGCAATGAGCATAGATTATACCGTATATATCCTAACCATTTTATGGAAAATAAATAGTAAAAATGTACCGGACACATTGATTTTTAAATTTTATTTTTCACACGGTATAGATTTTAAGTGATTTTTTTAAATGATTAATCGACCGAAATTAGTAATTAGGATAGTAAATAATTACGAGCATATAGATAAAGTTTGATAATATTGTTATATACCCTACCAGTTAAATATAAATAATATTCGAAAATAGTAATCGTTTATATTAAAATAATAATATATGTACCTATATATATATATATTTTAAAATAATAATTGCAAATAGTTCAAAAGCCTGGCACATGCAGGTAATTTATAATCATAGTGTTGACCGAGTCGACACGAGGAAAGTGTAAATGAGACAGGAAACCGGACGGATATATGTTTTCTCACCAGGATAGGAAAAATACAAAATATAATAGTGAGATCAACTAAAATTGATCTATCATCAATAATGCACATTTTGAATCAAAATTGGAATTTTTACATTTCAATCAAACGTTCGGTTAAATGACAGACCGATGACAACACGAAAAAGAGTGGGCAATTAATGCGACCCGTAGGTGTACTTGCAAAAGAGACATCCGATAATCAAAATTGTGTAAAAAGCGACTGCATTATCGGCCGATGAAATTAATTCATGATTAAGTCGAGAACCATTGAAACGGCTGCCGAGCAGAGAGTTCAACTATATAACTGCCCCGAACACCGAAATGTTAAACGACCTGGGACAATCACTCGAGGCACATACTCCACGCCGGTGGATTAGTTTTCTTTATTACGTATAAACATCTCTCCAGGACTTGGTAAATTTTATTAGTATTTTAATTTTCCAGACTTAACCGAATACTGAATTATTTTTGGACTTGGAATAATTGTCATTATTTTAAGTTTCATTTAGTTCCATTTAGCGATCATTTAGTTAGATATTTTGTGTGTATACAATAAATGTATAATAATTTGGCGGGAAACATTGTAGTTTAAATTTATTTATTTAAATAACCCAACTACTTCGGTTTCCAATATTACATCTCTGGTTCAGTGTCCTCTGAAGTTCAAGGGTACGTACACACGTAACAATATTGTGTAATTATAATGTATGACTTGTTTCAACGCTAACTAATCTCGATACAAATCAGGCCCGTCGCTAGATATTTTCCGCCCTAAAGCGGAAATTTTAATGCCACATTTAAAAACATAAATAGGAGAAAAAAAAGTTCATAAATTTTTTTTCCGATTATATAACAACGTGATCGTCGCTCCATTGTCGATATTCATATTTTAATTTTGTCGCCCTAAAGCAACGCATGACTTATCTGTACCCTAGCGACGGGCCTCGATAAGATAACACACCATACAGCCTACCTTGATTTTATGTTGACAGTCCTAAGCCTGTACAAATGGGAAGAAAAACGTGTAAAAAAAAAAAAAAAAAAAACATCAAATTTCATGTATTTTATTTATACAGTTTGAAAAACCTCGTTAAATATTAATTAAAAATTATGACCAAATTATTTATAATTTGATTATAAAATAATACATTTTATTATAATATATTACCATATTTATTTTGTCGTTATCAGTTATTTTAATATTTAAAATATGGATGTTAATTCGGACCGTAAGAGATAGGAATCAATGCGACCAAATAGGAACCGATTCAGCTACTTCCAAAGTATTACGCCCAAAAGGAGTTACATATCCAAGGTTTTGCACTCAAAATGAATTGCACTTGGTGGAAAATGGATACAAAAATAAAAATCTCGAGTGTAACTGTGTATTCTAGTTAGTTAAATATATTATTATGATTAGTCAAAACATACATACATCAATGTTAAAACGACGTGATAATAAGACAAAACGTTATAATGTCCGTGAAACTGAACCAATTGTACCTTGACCCAATCGTCCTCTCATGTGTATTGTAGATAACAAATCCGTTAGATATATTATATGCGTTATGCATACATACTTTTTTAATAAATTATATTATATATATATGATTTTGGGCGATATTATTTTTACACTGGTAGAAGGAGGGGTGTATATAAACAAAAATGTAAAATGTAAACTGATGTATTAGGCAGCTGCACCTATATAAACTTTTCCGAGCAAAAATATCTGGAAACAGTTCAATTATTTTTAAATTTTGATATACGAATCGTGTATAATCAATATAATATTATACGTATATTAACCGATAAAGTGTAGGTAGATAACTACCTAGGTTTCGTTTTAGAAACTTTTTTAATTTCTATATTAAATAGTTTTTTTCCGGTTTCGTGGTGCTCAAAAATAAAATATCCTTAGGTTTAATTATTAAAGTCCATAATAATCTATTTTAGAGCATTATTGATAAATAACTACAAAAAACTGAAAGCTGTTTAAATTACGAAACAATTTCGTTAATACGTTAAAATGGTTTAACGATTACAAAAATTTTCGAAATATACGAAATGTTTGAAATTTGAAAGTACCCTCCTGATCAATATTATATTCATAGATAGTATCTATTGGTTTGTTGTTCCATGACGTACGCGTATTTAAATATATTTTAATTAGTGTTTTCAACCATAAAATGGCGTGTAGAATTTTTTACATCTAATCTTCTAATTATGACGTATTAATGTATTATAAAGTTACCTGAGTACATATTTCTAAATACATTATACAAAGGCCAATATAATTCTTGATAAAAAAAAAAAAAAATAGAAATATACTATAGAATAGATATATAGCTTTATTATCATTTTACTGATTAATAATTATATAATAATAACTATTACAATTTAAACTATATTAAACGTATATATATCCTCCGAAAATATTCCGATGTTGAACAATTCTAGCTACAATCTGTAGTCATACGACATTCATGAACCAATTGTATGTAATTACTAGTATTTAGAGACTTATAACAATAAATTGTAAAATATTAAGGTACATAGTAGTGGATTATACTAACTACCTAACTTTACATCATGTTCAAAAATACTTAAAGAAGCGTTAACTTGAAAATATTTTTATTTCGTTAAATTTGTTTATTTAATAAATCAAATTAACATTACCCAAAAACCACTCATAGTTGACTAATATGAATCTCAAAAAAAATGTCACGTCTGATCGATTCGCTTATAACTAGTATAGAGATGTTAAAATATAAGCTAAAACTAAAGGTGGATATTATATTAGACAAAACTATCTACATTTTTACTATAAAAATTCAAACGATATAAATTTGAAAGTTTTTCATCACAACGCAAATATGAACTTCATTAATTTGTTAAAACCAATGATAAGAAAACAATTTTTAGAACACCAGTTAATAACTGGATTTTGTAACTTTTTATTACCACGATGCGTACTTGAAAACAAGGAATCAAAACGATTTTGAAAACGGTTTCAAAAACTAGATGAAACCGAATAAATCGAAACCGCAAAAAAATCAAAACCCATTTCAAACCCGAAAACCGAAATATTTAAAATGGCATTTTCTTATCGTATAATACTATAATTTCCAATAAATATAACCTATTTTGTTTAGGTAATTAATTAATTGCTTCGTAATGTCTAATATTATGTTAAAAGAAAAAAATATTGGTTCTTTAGTTCCAACATTTTAGTTCATTGGATACAATTATTTAATATTTAATTGGTTCGAAAAATGTAGATATATCAGTTTTCCGTACTATGTTTTATTTCAAAATTCAAACACTGTTGACACGTACCTACACCTATAATAACAGGGGTGTTTATTTTTATTTGACTGACCGAATTCAATTTTATAACAGTATCCGTGTATGCCCGTCTGTCCACATCACATGTTGCACACATATTATATCAAAGTGCATCAACATAATATAATAATATTGTTATTATTTTAATTACCTATAAGATAACATAACATTCATGCTTGTGCCAAAGTCCACGACTCCGCTACGTGTTCGATACAGGTAGGTGTTGTAAACGGTTTTTTTTTTTTAGGTACTTGCGTAACGACGTAAAATCCACACGATAATAATACAAGTGAAACCTCTGAATAGCGGACACTCTCGGTCGCCGAAATTTTGTCCGCTATATAGAGGGAAACATTTTTTTTTTAATAAATAAATAAATTCAATAACTTTATTTTCAATTATTTTTACATTAATTAAATACATGATAAAACTAACATTTATGAAAAAAAAACCAGTTACCTAAATTTTTATTTTATTTTTACATTAATTAAATACATCTTAAAAAAATAAAAACTAACATTTCTGGAAAAAATCTGTTACTTTAGTTTGTTTACTAATTGCAGGCGTAGTTATTTCGTATGTTAAGGCATTTTCTAATAATTGGACTGTGTTTAAGAACAATGAACTCTATTCTGTACCTCGATAGAAGAAATATATTTACGTATGCCTTTTACTGCTAGCAATGCCTCTCGTAGACTTGTTATTTGTGGAATTTATCGATCTTCAGTCCCATCATTTTCTTCATCACTTTCTTCTTCGTTTTGTGTAGACATGCTCGTACTATCAGATGGATTTTCATATACAGTATAATAATGTACACACAAGATAACTTAATAATTGAGGTTTATTTATTCAGGTATTCCAAAATAATTCTTAATTTAAGATAAAAATTATTAATAGCAATGTCATAAAAGTGTCCGCTATTTGGAGGTGTCCGCTATTTAGAGGTGTCCGTTAAGGGAGGTTTCACTGTATATACGTTTATAAAAGTACCCGAGGCGGATAGCTTCAGATCTCCCTAGAAATTTTAACGATTATTTGAATATTGAAAAATATTTTAGTTTCAAAGTTGTTATGACTGTAATTATTTTAGTTTCTTATCACTCTTGTAATATTTGTTCTACACTTATTCAGCTGAAATTTGTGTCGAGAGCATCCTATGCACTCCAAATCCTTTACGATATTACCGATTATCAATATTGTCGTACTATTCCAGGTAACACATACTCGTATTATGTTAAAAAAAAAAATGAATAAGCACGATAAAGTCTATCTTTTAAATATTAATTATTAAATTTAATATTTATAAATTCTTTCGGTTTAACTATAATTTCACATATTTTCGGGTGATACGCACTGCAGGAGGGTATACGCATACGTTCCCGTTTCACTTATTCGTATTGTCTGGACTGTATCGATTTACTTTTTGTACTATAAAATGTACATATTATTTCCTATAGTAAATTGCACGGGGAAATTACCGTTCATTTTACGTACAATTTGCCCCTTTGAGCTATTGGAAGTACCATGGAATGTTTTTGCGAGAACGGGAAAATGTTTACAATTACAGCTGAACCGATGTAGAAGAGCTTGCTTGAATTTGAGGATTTTTTTGGCTTCTTGTGGCTGTGAAGATACGAATGCATACTACTGTGATTATTGTACAATACGTCGTATAATCATTGGTAGATTTGATGAGGGGGGGGGGAGGAAGAAGTTGTGCAGGGAGACGGAGCTTCTATACTATTTTATAAATTTTTAGAGCGTTCTAATAATAATACATTTTTACAGTATACAAGTTACATAGTCTGAGGGAGGGAACACTATCATTTATTAAAAGCCCGCGCGTACCCCTTCTTTTAGTTTTTCAACTCGATCACTGCGAATAATATAACTATAGGTATCAAAAATATATTAATTAAACGATTTTAAGCGTTGCAGCGTAATAAATATCACAGTACTTACCTATATAACAGGAGTGGTCAAACTGCAACTCTCGTTGTCTCACCGCGTAAGAAGCAAAATATATTTACTACTATATAAAAAAAGTATATTTTTAAATATCGGTATAAAAATATATATTTGAAAATGTAATAATTATTAAAATATAATTTTAGTTTTTACGATTAATACAAAAATATAGTGGTTTTTTAATTTTTCTTGACGCTAACACATTTTTCATTATATTTTGTGGCTCGCCCCTGCTATAATATTATATTATATATATTTCGTATGGCTTAGATCCAACACTAACAACATAAATAGATACCGTAATAACAACATCAAACCCTGCGAATAAGTGATATAGATAATATATTATCTATATTATCTATAATATAGATAATATAAAAAAAATAAAATAAAATATATATATAAATTGATAAAATTTAAAGAGCTTATGCAGTAATAATTAGTCAGGTACGTAAAATATAAGTCGGGATAGTGTTTTCATTGTCCTACATTCCTAAATCCTAAGTCCTAAATTGGAGGTGTTGATAGATCGCCTCCTCGTGGTACCCCCTGGGCACCGTTCATCTCCCTGAACGGCTAAAGATCTATCAATTTGGCGGCCGAATTGTCCATATGGACCT
>JAIPRL010010108.1:0-16210 GCA_025469235.1 Pemphigus obesinymphae
TTATTATATTTATACTCATATACCTATTGCCTCATTCAACACTTAATATTATGTAAATAGTTAAGTACTCAGATAAATTATATGTACCTACTAATATCTATAATAACAATTAAAAGTATATAACAAAACCGTATTATTAATAGTCCATTACAATTTAAATATGCCACCGCTATTTTCACTTTTGTTATCACTTATCAAATTATTTTAAGGGGATGAATAGGCAACCACTAGTAAATATGATCGCCACAGTGTCTCTGACAAATCTTACGAGTTTCCCGTATTCTAATTTATAGTATTTGATTACAATAATGGAAGGACTATCCCCTCTATTTTGACTTTCAGGCCATAGTACACAAATTTCTAAACTTTGTTAAAGACGCTCTTCATTTTCCTTTTTCCTCAACCTCTGTGGACTGTGGTAAATGACATGATGATTTCCAACTTCTCTTTGATTTTAAATATCTTTTGCACCATATTCAGAAAATTGATGTCTTTCTCAATGATTGTATTAATGTGTATTCTACATGTTCAGATATTACAGATAAACAGCGTGTATGGTTCGCATCATCTGAAACCTGTTTGCAATACCAACACAGGTGAATCTAAGGCTGAACTTATATTGCTGGAAAGCAGCCGTACACTGTACCTATCCATGTTTCCTCAAAATTCACGGTATATATTGGGTATAAGGCCTTCAGTCCAGTGGTCATTCTCTGATGTTTCCCATTGTTCCTATCAGATATATAAGATTTCTTTTGCGGTTAAATTCCCTCTGCTATTATTTAGTCTATTATATTTCATTGTTGGTAGTAGATTGATGAGTACTAGCACTACATCCAATGAGACTGTTTAGAATGCCAATACAACATATAGTGCTATTTTCCTCTGCAGGCATTTAAAAAATTTCAAACTGCCTGTTTTTATGAGATTTGCCCAGATCAGAGCACATAGTAAAATTGAATGTAAGTACTACAGTAAAAAGTATTTTCCTCTTCTTTAGTTTCCTTGCTCTAATGTTTGATATGATTCTTCCTAAGTTTATAGTTGTCCTGCCCAATTTCTTAAACACGGTAATCGCATGTTCTTTGAAGTTTACTTTGATATTGCCTTAATTTTTTGTTCTTGATGGAAGGTATTTTAAGGGGTATTTCTGTTCCTCTTATATTTACTTTTGTTGTACTTTCTCCTTTTGGTTATTACTGATACCTCTGTTTGTGAATGGCAAGCTGGATTATTGTCCTTGCAAGCCAGGTCACTACTTTTTCTACCCAATAGTATTTCCACCTTGTGCTATAAAATAAAAGTTTAAAGAATAAAAAAATCCAGTTGGTATAGTACCCTTTATAGTACCTATGTAATATTACTAGTCAATTTTTGGAAAGGATACAGGTGGATGGTAGTGTATGTACAGAATTTGAAGCAATAATGAATATATATATATATTTTTGATAAAACAATTTTGAACGGAACTTGAGATCTTAATGCAATATTAAAAAACTATTATCTATTGTCAAAAATGAATTATTACATTTTTATTGATAATATAATAGGTAATATCTGATCAATTACAAATTTTCATATTTAATTTTTTTTTTTTTTTATAAAACATTAAAAATTAATTTTAAGTGCAAATATACTTATTTTATAGTTTTTAGATTTTGAGCGTAGCAAGGAAGCTAGTAGTTTCACAATAATATCTATTTTGATTTTAATTTTTTTAATTCCATGCACATATAGCACATGTCCCTTAGTAACTGCATTTATGAAATTGCTGCTTTTTCCAGCTACCTATATTTTGTAAAAAAAAAAAAAAAAAAAAAAAAAGGGTATGAAAAATATATACATTTGTAGGTTTGTGATTGTCACATGTATAATTGACAGATATTACATTGATTATATTATATATATAGTATATTGTGTTGTATATTGTATAATATACTTATTCATAATATATAATCGATGGTTATACTTATTGTTATAGACATACTAATAATATTAGTATACTTTATTTATTATATAAAGTAGGCTAATTTTCTATATAAGAGTGATAGTTACAACAGTACCCACATGCCACTGAACTACTGTACCCAATATACACCTGTCACTTGTCTAAACACGGTCATAAATAAAATGGGAATATGTATGTATATATGGTTGTATTACTAGTATTTATTCCTCTCCGTTATCATAATATTATATTGGAGTACAGATTCTGTTGTTTTTATATAAATTATTGTATACTTTAAAGTTATTTGTTAATATTGTTGAAATGGTTTATTAATATAAAATGAAATTGTTTTATTTTGTAAGTAATATAATATGAGTGCCTAACAAATTTTGAAATACTTAATTCATGTCAAAGAAGGTTTCAGTTTTAAAACCATTCATCTTAAGTCTATGGCTAAAATATAAATGTATTTTTATCAAAAACTACACAATTAGTTAGTAAGTACACTTTGTAACATACATGGTTACATTGACTTGGAAAATTTTTAGCTATGCCAGCTAAATCCAAATATTTAAATTACCTACCTATGTTATAAGAACCCTTAATAATTTATATAAATTGTCTGATATTGCAGTAATATACTTAAAGGTACCTATTGAGTTACTTTTTACTACATTTTTAATAGTTTTATGGATTTATTTTCTTTTTTTCTTTACATATTAGATATACAATATACATGTTATGTATCTGCCCGTATATCTGTTACTATTTCACCAAGTAATTAGTTTGTTGTACTTATTTTATCCATGATATTAATTTACTTCATTTCTCTCTTAGTAATCGGAGTCAAAATATATACAAAATATGAAAAATGAGAATACTATATATGCCGTAGTGTGGAGCTTTTTAGGTTTTCAATTTTAAAATTTATCATGGATTTAAGGTATTCAAAAAAATATATTGAAAAAAACTCCATGCTCAAGCACATTAAATATTCTCATATTTTGTAGAGAAAAGTTGAAGTTTTAGATTGTGAACGTGATTTTTAACAAATATCGTGATACAACAATAAATTATGGTACTACATAACTATTTTTAAATTACTTTTATAATATAATTAAATATTTTTTAAATTGTTGAATTTTCATTTTTCTTAAAATAATGAAATGAAATGAAAATGTGAAGCGTCCACTTAAGCCTTTTACATTATTTATAGAAGTTTTATATATTATGTACCTAATCTATACTTGCTTGCATCGAAAATAAACATTACAAATATATTATATAACTTATTAGTAATAATAAGTTAAATTAGTTGGTAGTAATAACTTATTACCAGAATGTGACTTTTTGATTCTGAGTGGTGTGAGGGAGCTAGTGGTTTTACAGTTATGTTTATTTCTTATTGTTTTAATTTTTCCAGACATACTGGTTTGTACAAGATTACTTGTCAGATTCAGTAAAAATTCTAACCGGTCCTTTACTACATACTACATATCTAGCAAGCAAGTATAGATTTATAATGTATACCTTTAAAATGATGGATGTATACATAGGTACCTACATATATATTACAAAATATTTATATTAGTCATTAATGTTTTATAAAGACCATTTGTTTTAGTCAAACAGCTAATAGGACATTCTTAATGTGTTATAAGTATAAAATAATTTATAATTATATATATATATATATATATGTATATATATCATACTATGTTTCTTTTTAGGTATATAATTAATCATATCTTATGTTGAATAAAATAAAGGAATATTTTTATCTCCAAACTAGGAAATTCTATTTAACATAAAACGTTCCTTCAAAGTATAAATTTATAATGTAGTATACCTATAAAATATATAGGTTGGTATGTAAACAAATTGTAGTATTTGACAATTTCTAAATTTATCAAACATTTTTTGATATTTTATGATTATTATTTTAATTTTATTTAACTATAAGTCATGTGATTGTATAATTATGTATAGAGGATTTTAATATGCAACAATTAAATCAAAGAGTTCTTACAATATTTTGTTCGTTTGTTTTCAAAAACCAAAATAGGAACTAACCTAAATAAAATATATTAATATTAATATATAATATAAAATTATATATATTTATTAATATTTGACAGTAATAGTTATATATAAATATATATATAGTTAAATCAAGGTATTCTAAATAATATTATGTTTTATAATATAGATAAAGTTACACTAATTCTCATTTTTTTCTATGATTGCTCTTTTGATATAATGTTAAATTTACTAAATAACATCATTAATATTAATAGTTATATATAGTACACAGAAGCTGTGCTCATAATCGTTTTTTCTTTTTTAATGTAATGATTTATCATTGCTTTTAAATGTAATACATCCACCAAAAGTAACCTATCCTACTGACACTTAACGAGCTAAGTGCCCCTTTTTTTAGAACAAGTGCCTTGCCCTAATTATCACTAATAAATGTTTTCATAATTTGTTAACAGTTTTAATACAATGCGTACTGTCAATATCAAGTATTTAGAATCGAAGACCTTTGTAAAGAAATATATAAAAAACAAGCATAAGTAAGTAAAATGTATCTTTATTATTAAAAATATCATAAAAATCTAATTTGTAGAATAGTCAGTCCTATATACTTAGTACATATATAGGACTATATGTACTGTAGTACCTATATACTATATATGGATGTACCTATATAAGTAGGGCTCGGATTTATATGCAAATACATATTTTTGTATACTTGACTTAAAATAATTCTGATTGAAATGTCAATGTTTTATAAGGTATAGATTTCAATTGTGAATTTTCTTTTTGCATATTTGTATCAAAATGTGTAACAATTGTATATTTCTGTATAATTGTATAAATATTTAGTAATGGACAAATTTGTGCACTTATACATCAAGAAGTGTAAATACACACATACATTTTTATACATGTATAAAACTTTAAATAACTTAGGATTAATCGGTAAAAAAAAATTAAACAAATAACAGTTTATTTATTTAATGTTTGTGACCTATGTAGGAAGTAGGAACCCATTATATCAATATACATACGAGTCAAATTCAAACTTAATCATTTTTATTTCAATTATTAAATTTTATCTTTTTTTATTATAATTTTACATAAATTATTAATACCTATATAATTATATTTATATTAAATAAATACATAATATTAATATATATTAATATTCGGAAGACGGATTTTCTTTGTTTTCTTGGCTTTAAGAGGACCATGCCCCCGCTCTAAATTCCTAAAAAGTGTAATTTTTTGTATAATATATATTATTTTACAATTTATCACAATAAAGTACTTTTAGTGGTTATTTATGGCATCTAATAAGCAAAAAAAGGTCAACTCAATTATGATCCCCCTCCCCAAAATGAAATGCCACTAACCTAACAGTTGTTTGGAATGTTTTTCATTTAGTTGATTTCTGTCCACTATCCACTGTGAACATATGACCAATTAAAAATGATCCTTTCTAGTTGTATATTTGATGCCGGTAAGGATTACAAGTTTATAACTACAGTACAGCTAGCGAAATTAGACGGATGATCGTTGCGCCCCTAGTAATATAAAATAACGTAACCAGGGGTTCTACGTTTGTGTATATTTTTTAAAATTGGCAACAGTTAGAGACTGGAAAAAATGCGCGGAACATTGTGATAAAATCTAAAATGAGGACTTCATTAAAGAAAGACTGAGTGATGAAATTTTAGAACCAATCATTCTGACAATTAATCCTGATGACAGTAATGACAGCGAGAATGAAGACGATGAATATTTGAATTATGAATTATTTGAATGTAAATGTTTTTTTTTTTATTGTAAATAAATATTTTTTTTTTTTTTTGTAAATCGTTTAGTTTTTTTGAAAAATATTAATTAATAAACCTACGGTTTTATTACATATACCTACACATGTTAATTAAATAAATCAATTTGAATTAAAATAAATCAGTTTTATATATGATACACGCATATCACATAAAATTTGTGTTTATTTAATAGTGAGTATAAAAAAGGTATCTATTAATTTTAAAATTATATTTGGCGCGAAAGTAGTTTGAATAGCCCTACCGAAAAAACGCCGCTGGGGGCGCGACAATCATCCGTCTAATTTCGCTGGCTGTACTATAGTTCACTAAGACCAGTTTCTGCTATAAAAATGACCAGAATACACTATGGGTTAAATTTTTTTTTTCGAACAGTGTTTTGAAAATAGTAATTCCTTTTCTTTATAATATTTATGATATATATAAGAATATATTATAATATAATATATATATAATATATATATATTATATTAATAATATATATTTATGATATATTCAGTAGTTTTAAATTTAGAATCAGTGTAAGTTGGGTGCAAATTAATTTGCTGTTATGTACTGTGAATGTGCAAAGTTTCTTCTTTTATCAAGTTTTGTTTGGAAGTTATTAAAACTGGTTTAAACTCAAGAGAGTTTATATAAACATATGCATAAAATATAATGTAAATATTTTCGGTTGAAATTATATAAGAGGTAATATTGGAGTAGTTTCGATAGTTGACAAAATGAGGGAGAACAGATTAAGATGACTTGGACATATATTAAGGAGGGAAGAGACTGAGGCAGTAAGATTAGTAAAAGAAATGTATGTTGATGTTAAGCAGAGGAGAGGTAGACCAAAAAATAGATGCCGATGGCGAGTGATATGAAGAAAGTGAGGGTTAATAAAGAAAATGTGGGAGAGTTAAGTGAAGTGTAGGACTAAGGTGGCAGACCCCATATAGTTAGGAGAGAAGGCAGAGGAGAAGAAGAATTAGTATATTACCCAGCTCTACTCATAATGTTTTATCGAAAGAAATGATTTGTCATTGTTTTTCAAATTCAATTAATCCTTTAGGTACCTGATTGCCGATGAGCAAAGTGCTAGGTCAATCTCCTTTTGACCAGTATTTTTTTACTTATATCTTATGATATATTTAATGCAAAAATATAAAATATATTTTTATTGATTTCTTGTTGAAATTCTTGATCAAATTGAAATATTGGCTAGTTGGCAATAAATACTACCATATAGTATAAAACACATAAAATGTATAGTATATAACCTATAATTGTATATGTTTTATACGTATAATTCTATTTTGATATCAAATTAATATTATACATTTTTATTTTATATGTTCTTATATGATAGGTACTTAATAGTATTTAATATAATTTACTTAGTTTTCCCAACTATACTTTTTTTACTTGGTACATATTATGTATTCTTTTATATCTAATAAGAAGGAAAATACAATAATTGAATATTGCAATTACATAAATTTATGTCAATTGTATTTTTATTTGAAAAAAACTTTTAATAGAAATATTAATTGTTTTTATTGTATTTATAGTGAATATCAAACACAAAATAATTGTATACGTTTTATATAGGTATATTATTATCCCTGTTTGAGGTTAGTGAAAATTTTTGTTTGTTTTAAAAAAGTAGGTAGTTTACTGAAAATCAATGTGTTTGGTCTGTGTAGTATTTTATACACTCAAAGAAGATTCCTTCTATACCACTTGCCTTTCCTGTTTTTATTTTTGTGTGACCTTATTTATTTATTTCACTGTGAAGTTTTAGGTAAAATTTAATTGCTTTTAAACTTTCTCTTTTTCTTGTCTTTTATAACATTTCTAACATTTTTGGTCCATTTTATTATACAGTGTGAATAGGCTATTTTTTTTTTTTATAATTATTAAAAATGTGTACTGCAATATAAGTACTTTTTTATTCCCTGATCAGTTAAATAGTCACTTTTGACACTCCCTCCCCTCACTTAAGAAATTAAAATATTTATATTTATAGCAAAATTAAGTCCAGTCAGTTGTCAGTTCGGTAAAAAAAACCGATGCCAATTTTTTTAGAGGGTTTTTACTACAGGTTACCCCTTCCTACTGACATTCCCACACTAATATTTCTTAGCATCAGCTACGAATAGAAGTTACTTGTGAATAGTCAAATAATTCTGTTACGTATTGTGGCTTGTATATATAATAACATTGATTAATACCTAATATTATTAATAATATGTGTCAAATATCTAAGTATAAAATACAAATAATTTTTATGTGGAGTATTTAAATTATTAGTTTTATTGATTCATATTAGAATTAAAAATTAATGTTCAATACTAACCTAAGTATAATAAAATCAATAAGTACCTACTTAAATACTTCTATAGTTCTAATTTTAATTATGGATTATGAATATAATGTTATGTTAAAATTGTATTACTTAAACTATAAACATTATGATTAATAGCATTGTTTATTATTAGGCCCATAACTGTTGAAGTAAAAGGAAGGATCAAACCATTTCCCAAAATATATGATAGTGAATTTGAACAAGTACGACGTCTTATTGCTGTACTTTACGATAAATCGTCAAGTATTGAACTCGTAGCCTTTGGTGATGACTGTGACGTTGTTTTAGAAAAACTACAAGTACGTATTTTTATTTTGAAATCATTTTAAATAATTAGGCTTAAGGCGGTTAAAAGCAATGTATTATTTCATTGATTTAAAATAGTGCTGAGCACCTAATCTGGATCAATTTGTTTCCGGACAACTAATTCGGATCGATGTGGATTGATAAATATGATATAATCCGTTTAATCCGGATTAACGAATAACTATGAATCTGGATTAACAGGACTATTTTTGATTAATTTTCCCCTTAAAATTAGCAGCATAACTATAGCAGATACTTATCAAATTTATCCAAGAAATTTGTTGAAAATTGTTGGACTACTCCCGAAATTTGTTGGATATTATTTTCTCTGCTATAACTTTTTTAATTTTTGTGTTGCTAACTTTACTCTAATGGCACAACATTTTGTATTTTATAGTTTTATACTTCAAGTAGGTAGATGGATAATGTAAGAGTTAAAGTATTATAATTCGTTATAATAAGTTTTATGAGCAGTTGAAGATTACATACTAGACATACTAATGAAATTGATAACTGGAGACGGAATTAACAAGGCTCCGGTGTATACGTTGCAGACATAATTGTACAACTATAAAAACTGTGTTGACCCAAAGCTATTTTTAAGTTATTAGATTTTAATTTTTCTAAAAATGTCTTTAGAATTGCCTACACAGAACCCCTTAAAAACCGGGCGTACAAAACTATTCAATGAAAAACTCATGTTGGTATTTCTCATTTTTAATAACTTACAAGCGTCTTAGAAATATGAAACGAAAAATAAATTATAGATATCAACATAATATAATTAATAGTTATACTAACTTATACTACTTATACTCAGTAGCGGCTTGTGGGTGAAATATCTAGTAGTACACAACTAAAAAGTACTATTGATTAATAACAAATATATTAACAATATTATTTTCTCTAAAATGTCGATATAATAGGTAGATACTGTAATAACTAATAACGAACGTAATGTCATTAATTTTATTAAGAACATACCTACATTTATATAAAACATTTACCTTATGCTTATATAACCTTGATAAGTGATAGCCTGATAACATCTGAAAATGGGTAGATAATAACTGCGCCAAACCTATTATATGTTCGTGCACCAAACGACATACGACCGTAGAATATAGTTAAGATACATGTCTAAATATCTATATGTAATCTATGGCCGCGGCCGACCGGCTACCAGCAGCAGTATATATAGTAAAATAGTCGCGATGGCCCTTTAAATAATTAATGTACAAATTAGCTACCTATTGACTTATTCATGTTTCAGTCTATACCTACTTATAAACTAATTATTATAGTGGTATATTATTTATGAAGGTACTTATTATCGCTTGGCTGCTTGTAGATGGTTTCTCGGGGATGTTGGAGGTCCTTTGCATGCAGGGCCGTGTCTTCGACAACTGTTATTGCATTATATTACCCATTCAGGAGATATTAGGTGTAGATAAAAATAATACACGGATTTTTAATCTTGTTTAGAACAATTAGACGTATGAAAAAATGGCACGGCTATATATAACTTTATAAATGAATGAAGGATTATTCGAGTAGGCTACTTTAATTGGAAAAATTAAGGACTATGTGAAAAAAGAAATATATCAAACTTAAAATACGTGTATTTGAGTGTATAATTGTTTACCTATTTTCGATACAACAATGGTGAAGATACACATATATGTATATATTTGTTGTGGCTTGTGTGTAATAGAAACAACGACTTAGGATTTTCGTATCGAATCGTTATCTTCCCGTGTTGAGAAAAACATTTGTGAAAGTCAAGTTCATTTATAAAGTTACTCACCGACTAGTAGGTTAAACAATAATTTTCTGTTTACTGCCAATTTGTGTAAATTGAAGATATAATACATATGCACTCCTACGCGACGATAGATAATTGGGTGGTTATTTAATTAATACGGTGTATGATTCGAAGATGAATACAGATCAATGTGCTATCGATAGATAAAGTATTTACCTCGCTTCTCGTTCACTACTTATTAGTGTGAAATTGAATCAAGGTATATTTCTAATATGTTAATAAATAATTGATCTGTAGATGTTTTAATTTTGTTCAGTGTGATCGATGCCTGATAGTAAAACTTTTTGAAAGAGAATTTGACTTTATCCTTAGAATTACTAGAGTATGAATTATCTAATGAAGCCTTATCTTAGAGCACATTTTCTTGTTTAGAAAAATGTTTGCAATAGGTAACTCATAATATAGTATTCGTTGACAATAAATGTAAAGTACAATATGTTTTACTTCATTTTTACTTAAAAATAAATATATAACGTGTGAAATTAATAAAGAGATGTATCGATATTTTGGAATGATGTGTGGATATGTTACATTAAGACTGAAGAAAAGATATGGAAGGACTGTTGAGAGAGACTGCGGCTCGAGTGTGTGACGGCGTCTGATAAAGACATAAAATCCCTGAGAGTTATACCCCACCATATTGTCTTTAAGATCGATCCAGAAATAGTTATGACGTAAGTTTTGATCATTCTAGCTGTTTATTTTATTATATTTATTGATGCACGTGTTATTGATATGATATATATATATAGTCAGCCCTGACCGTGTCTGCTTTGTTTTTAGTTATAAGGATAGATAAAATACGTATACATTGTACACACACATATAAAATATATATATATATATATATGTTTAATTTAGATATTATAGATTTATTACCCTAGCCATGCCTTTTCTATCTATTTGTATATTTTTATTCATACGCATATTGTCGGTATATTACAATATTTATTTAAACACATTATCATTATATTACATTTCTGTCAGATCCCTATAGCGCAGCACATAGATGTATTTACAATAATACACTCTTGCCTGACCATATCAAATAAAATACAACATACACATAATACAATAATTGTATTAATCATTTACACACATACTATATACCTAATCATTGTTTAGTCTATAGGTAACGTTTATTGTAAAATATAATTTTAACATTTTTATTTTGCCATTTTTACGATTTTTTAGAGCAAATATATGATCTTACCATGTAATTTTAATGTATTTTTCATTACAATATTGATGCATATATTTATTTTGATATAAATCTAGTCTTTTAATAATATCTCAAAATTTAAAATATACCTAATACTACAAAGATGGAATGTTATATGCTTCAATGCTACCCTTCAGGAACTATGTTCCACTTGGACACTTACAACGCTTTAAGCGCTCATACTACAACCATGACTTTATTGAATCTAAACGCTACGTCATCGTTCCGCACTCACAAACGCACCAAATCGGTAGTGTGGCGTTTGCGTTATCTTATTAGTTTATCACAAAAATCTGAAAAAAATGTCCAGTAATCAATTTATTTATTTATTTATTTAATTTTTTTAGTTATAATAATAATATTGTCAGTCTAAAAAGTTTCAAAAACTTCAATATTTTAACCATACTGATATTCTATAATTATTAAGATCCAGATTTGTATGTACTAAAAATACTTATAATATTATGTATTTATGTATCAAAAAAACTTGAAATGTGCACCTAATTATTAATTAATTGTACCTAATCATTGAATCATAAATGTGAATCTGTTAACCCTCTCCCTGTAACTACGTTACTGCTGATGTTCAGCTTATTTATTTATGTTTACATTGTCTATCGAAATGTAAAAATTGAGAAATATAAATAGAAAAATACACAGATCCTTTAATTAGATATCTACTGAATTTTCTGTGTAAATAGGGCTAAAGTCATGGAACAAATTTTTGACCCCTACATTAAACAAGTTCCAATACTGTAGCTAGACCCAAAGCCTCTATGAGAAACGCCAATAAAATTGGGATCAATAGGTATCAACGAATAAACTAAAAGGGCTGAAAAACTTATAGTAAATAAAGCTAAATGTTTTCTTTACCTCATATTTAACACTATTCATTAAGAGGATGTTACACTAACATTTGTTGTCTCTGTCTATCTAACAGATAATATAGCAAAATCACACTACGCAGAATTGAAATGTTGGCGTTTAGGTTAAATTTAGAGTATGAACACTTATTATAAAATTTAAAGCGAGGAATGTTTTCGAGTGAACCTTATGGGCATTTTGTAAAATATCGTCTGACGAAAAAGTTAAAGCTATTTAAAAATATCAAAAACTAAAAATACCGTAACTTTTTTTTGTGACAATATTTTACAAAAAGCCCATGAGGTTCACTCGAAATTCTTCTTCTCATTAAATTTGATAATAGGTGTTTAAGCTCGAAATCTAACCAAAATGCCATAATTTCAATTTTGAGTTGTATAATTTTGCTATATTGCCAATTAGATGGACGGAGACAGAAAATGCGGTTATAGCATCGTCTTAAGACACAGTCATAGAGGCTAAAATAGGGAAGGACTTATTGCTATAGCACCACAAGCAATATAAATCATATCATTTACTATAAATATTAGAAACTGAATAATTTTTAAAAGAAATTTAGATGCCATCCAACAGCTTCTTATTACTGACTGAAGACAACTACACTCTACTTCCAAACTAATTAGGCCAGTGGATCTTATAATACCAATATAATAGGATTTGAACATGACAATTAAACTGAATTAAGTTTCTTCCTATGAAATAATGAAGTTGAAGAATATACAAGAATAATTCATAATCAACCTTCATACATATTACCACTTTAAAAATAGACAGAGTTAAAGGGTGAGAATCCCGCCAAGTTTCAGACACGGAACAAAGAAAATTTGACTATATAGATATCTGAGCTATTATTCGTTGATATTATAGAATCTACCTTAATTTACAATCATTTAAAATTATGAATATTGATGTCTAATGAATAATGATTATATTTGAAATGGTAAAAATGCTAATCACGTGTATACATTTTAATATTGTTAATTAATTAAGTAAATTTCTTTTAGATGAATTGTGTTTTATCAATCAGCAATTTTGGGGCAAAGAAAGTTGATAAAACATTTATTCCGATAACAAATCACAAGTTTAAAATTATATTGAAGTCATCGTCAATTGTTCAAATTCATAATGATGATGGATTAGATGATGAATTTCCAATTCACAATTACATTCCAGGAGATGAAGTTAAAAATCTAATGCTACTTGGATCTGGTTTATGTATTGGTAAGTACAATATAGGACTTTAAGGTTGTATGTATTTTAAATACATGTTATATGTGATATTATGTGAAACAAAATGGGCAAAACCAATAAATAATGATAATAATAATGTCAAAAAATGTACTGAAATGGTAGTAAGTCCTGCACAGACAGAATTTTTTAAGCCGAAGCCCGCTTAAAATTAAATTATAAAAATTATGCCCACCTGATCCAGTCCGAGTAAGTGAAATATTTGGCCCAACCAATTCATTCATATAAAATATTTAGTTTGTCCCGGTCTATGTAATTTAATTTAAATATTTAGCCCAGCACATTTTATTAAAATATTTGGACCACTCGGTTGATAAAAACAATATGTGCTCATATACTGTAAATGTATTATTTTGTTATTTAGAATAATTGGTTAGAATATGTTTATTTATTAACAGTTAGTTATTTACAGTATTATTTATTACAGCTGAATTAAATTTACACATATTCTATTAATACTATTATAAGTAGGATTTATAAAATATTCATATTTTAATTTAGATGTGCAGGGTGTTTGTATCAAATGTGATATTAATAAGACTGCAGGATGCAGAGAATTAAAACTTAAAGTAAATGATACAGAAGTAAGAAATAACAAATTTATGCAAGATATATGTCAAAATCTAATAATTAATTTAATTTTTGTTTTTAAGATTCTCGTCAAATTATTTGATGAAAAATCTGAGGAATCTTACGAGGATGGTAGTACGTTGTCTATTTATAATGCTTATGTCCATAAATTAAAATATTTAATGGTCAGTAATAAGAACCATGGATTTGTCGTTCTGGGTAATTTATTAAAAAAATACATTTTTTATGACACATTTAAACATTAATGTTTGTTTGAATTTTAGAACTGCCAGTGCGAGATTTAAACATTGATCAACACTTAAATATAAAGACTGATTTTAATGAACAATTAAATGTAAAATCTGAGTATACTGCTGTACAATTATCAAACACAACAGAAATTATCCAAGGTAATTTTGTAAATAATAATGAATATTATTAAATCCACAAGTAAACCTAGGTACAATTTCCAATGAGTTGATTAAAATGATTTAAATTTAATAGTATAAAAAAACAAAATTATCCAATACTCTACTTTTTTAATACATTAACATTTTTCAAGATTTATAGTTATTAATAATTAACTTAAAATATAATAAAATTAATAATTAATTAAAAATTATTAATAATTAATAATTAATAATTAAACTTTATTTTTTAACAACTCATAAAATATATTAAATGTCTATTATGAAGTGCCATAAAAAAAATTGAGCACTAAATAATGTTGTTTTTTATAATTTATCATTTGTTTCATCTTTCTACAATGTTTTCCAGTTTATATAAATGAGAAATTCTAAAGTAATATTTTCAATAAAATGCATAAAAATAAAAATCAATGTTATTATGTATTAACGTTTCATTTGTAATGTTTTAGACTTGCAGCCTGAAATATCAAACTATGAACAAAAACCATCTACTTCTAATATTCTTTCTACACCAAAAAAACGTAAGATCACAATATAAATAAAATTAGTGATACAAATAGTGTTGCAATTACACATTACGGGACTGGTATACAAATTTTGTATTTGCTGATCTACTATTTTATAGTATAAGTATAGGTATACTACTTACCTATCAAACAATTATTGACATTTTCCCTTCTACCATTTTTCAAATAATCGATATATAATTCAGCATCAAAACTATCAGTAGCCATCTTTATATATTAATATAATTATAATTTATAAATTAAACGATAAAATTTCATTCGATAATTGTAATTAATCATTTGTTATCTGTTCGTCTTAAATTTTAACAACCTAAATTTGGATGGTTAAATTTACATGTTAATACAATTTTAACTCGATGTTAAGTTTAACAATTGTCGATTAAATTAAATCATAACAAAACATAATATAACACTGTTAAACTATTAACAATTCTTGTTGAAACCGGCTGATAATATATTTAAAACTAAAAATTATTTTGCCTTCTTTACATAGTTAACTATGTATATTTTATATTTATATATTTTTGTTTTATAACAATAATTGATTACCATAAGTAAAATCATTGATTATATATTACTAGTAATATATAATCAATGGTAAAATGTAAGTAAATTAAAGTTATATCAAATTTAGCAGAAATGTAAGAACTAAACCATCAAATAATACCATAAACTAGTTTTCATTAAAAATTACTTACATTAGTATTTATAATTTTTATCAACTTAAATACTTCTAAGAAGTCTTCTTCTCCTTCGCCTTCTCTCCCAACTATTTGGGGTCGACCACCCTGGTCCTACACTTCCACTTAACTTAATCTCCCGCATCTTCTTCACTTCCTCCCACCTTCCTAATATCACTCGCCATTACATCCCCCCATCTCTTTTTCGGTCTTCCCCTCCCCCTTTTACCAACAATTTGCATTTCCCTTACTAATCTTACTGCCTCAGTCTCATCCCTCCTTAATACATGCCCGAGCCATCTTAATCTATTCTCTCTCATTTTGTCTACTATCGAAGCTACCCCTATACTACCTCTGATATACT
>JAIPRL010010109.1:0-16208 GCA_025469235.1 Pemphigus obesinymphae
GGACATAAATACCAGCCTCCATGTAGTTAAAAAGACCGGGCTCAGCCCAATATTCGTGAACGGCCAACGTCGCGGCGTGTGCGTGAGTGGTACATCGATTCTTAACGATTACGTACATGCTATTCTAAGTACCTACTAAAATTGCGTATAAGTACCAAAAAGTAAGATCCCGTTAAAAAATTTGCATTGTTCTTCGGGCAAAATTTAACTTAATTTAGATACTTTTGTATATAGTTAACTTGAAGTTAACACGTTAATTTTAATAAAAAAGTAACTTATTAAGTTAAAAGTTAATCTGAAAAAAAGTAACGCTTTAAGTAACTTAACTTTTTAACTTAATTTTAACTTTTAACTCGTTAATGCCCAGCCTTGAATTTATCTATAGATCAAATTTATTTATCAGTAAATACCAGTATTTAACTGGACTCGACTATTTTTACCGTACGTATTCGTGCGTGTGTTCCATTTCGTAAAGGCTCTAAACTTTTGGATTGACTGTGAAGTCATCGTACGTTCGTTAAGCTGGTCATCGTTACAGATCGCCGTTTCACGCAATGAATTTACTTCAAATAAGATAATTAAGCCGATGAGTTTTGGCAGTCAAAGTCTTCTCGTAATAGCTATCATTACCATATATATATATATATATACTAGCCATATGGCATATCCAAAAGAGACGTTCAAGGAAGCTAAATATGTAAATTAAAATCACGGATACAATATATGTCCCTACCGTAACAGGAATTATTTAAACCATTTTGTTTGGATAAAATACAATTTAAAACGGATTAAACGGACGTTCAAATGCACCGATCTAGGACCAAATACTTAATTATAAATAACTCGATTGAAACATAATTTGAACATTTACACACTAACGGCGTCGAAACCGTTCAAATATTTACCTGAAACCTTTTTGGTACCTATATTCGTTATGTGCACTTGTCCCGAACCTAAAAAAAACGTGCTACCCGGGTGTACAATGAACACTAAATTATACGTCTTTGGTATGTATGTTATCGATGAATATCAATGATAATATTTATACTCGGAAAAAAAAAAACGAATTAAAACATTAAATATACTGTCGTATAAATTTAGAACATTTAACTAGGTAGTCATTAACCACAACGGAAATTTATACGTAAATATAAAAATATTCAAAAATCATCCAGATAAACGTATTTAGACAAGTCTTAGCACTGATAATAAATGACGATGTTCACGGCTTATATTGTGTCATTATATCTTAGAATAGCATATAAATTATTATAGTATGCGTATGCGTGTGAATATACACTCGAGTGAGTATAAATCTATTTTGCTATTTTTGACTGTAATTAACACTTACTGTACGTAAAAGCCTGTTTATGACGTGCAGATATGCTGCAAACACGAAAAAGGCGTAATTTTTGTCGGCGAAAGATTGGAGATCCCGCGAACAATGGTGTTCACTGTTCATATAAGGTAATTTTTAGACGGGGTAGGGGGAAGGGTTAGTAATCTAAAGCGAGATTTCCGACCTTACGCCCGAGTATAATATATAATGCCATTGCAGGATAAAAGATTTGGAGAACGTGATAAAGTTTAGGAGAAACGATACATACATAAATAAGTTAAATCTGATATTCATAAATAATTTTAATCGTTTTTTCCATGTTATAAAGCTGTAAGTTGAAACCTCAAATTTAATAAATAACAACTTTTGTTAACCGAAAAAGTATTGAATCATAAATGTTTAAAAATGCAATCTGTATTGCTTTGCGGATAAACGATTAATAATAAATTGCATTACTTTCGCTATAGGTATTACGTCAATCTGCTTGAATCAAACATGAGCATTCCCTTATACGGTATAAGTTATTACCCTAAAGTAACCTTTGAAGTCAGCAGAAGAAAAGTCAGTTTTCAATCTTACTTAATAGTTTAAACTAGATTATTGTTATTTGTTTAAATTATTACCATTCTTGGCAGTTATTATTTTAATTGTTAACTTCGTGTATCGATTGAAATACATACAATATGATCAGAAATAATATGTGAAATACACATTTTCGAATGAAAAATCGATTGATTTTAAATTTATTATTTAAGAAATATTTCCATTTTCTACGTGTATTATTAATTTAAATTATAAAAATGTAATATTTTGGAAGAAAATATATTTTTTTTTGAATAATAAAGCTATACAAGTAAGGAGTGATTGCTATTTAAGAAAACTAAAAAACTAAAATAATCATATAGATAAAAAAAAGCATAAAAATTTGATAATTCACAAAAATGTAGGTACTTTAAATTGAACAAGAAAAATTTAAATTTAAACATTATACATGGTTAAATGTGAGGGGCGAGCATGCTTAAAAAAATCCCGCCTATATATACCTATATATATATATATATATATATAGGTATAAAGCCCAATTTTACGTTATTTAATAAGAGCTATTTTAAAATAAAACAACTATAAAGTACTTAAATAGGAATATAAATTGTATTTTATTTAGTATACGTTTTTATAACATTAAATAACAGAAATTCATAAAAATATAATATACATAAAAAATATATAATATACATATGCACATTAAAAATATATAATATTATTATTATCTTAGTATACAGATATGTATTTTAAAGTGAATTAAGTAAGTTTAAAGTAACACGACTGATGCACGTGGGCTAAATACGCCAGTCGTGCGGGACCGGCTTCAGATTCTATCTTAGTCCGTGATTTTTATTAAACACATTTGATAAGACTAAAATAATATATTTGGATATTTGATAAAAAAAAATTATAAACCATAAGATTTAATTTCAAAGGAATTCTAAATTATATTGATTAATATTTGGTTATGATTTGAGCGTTCCGGAGTATCTTACGGAGAAATTGTTAAAGGGGACGCTTTTTAACCATTGTTAACACGGGTGACTTGACTCATGGGATATGAAAAAATTTAGATACCTAATAAAATAAACCAACCGGAAACCACTTACCGCGATATATTACTTATCACTGCCGTTCGAGTTAGATCTTATAATAGTGATAATATTAATTTTTATTCCAAGGCGTATACATATTCTACCACGGTCATTTAGAATAGATAATAAAGAAATTTTAATTTGTAATAAATAAAAAATTTCAATATTTATTTTTTATAAATTATTTTTATATTAGATTTGTGTTTAATATCTTAAAGTTTATACCTCGTTATAAAAAGATATCTAGTTTTTTTTTTAATGATTATCTTATTAATTGTTGAAACATATAAATAATAAAAATGTTGTTGTGAAACATAATTATGATTTTTTATAAATTGATATTTTGCATTCAATTTCTTCTTTTTTTTTGGTTAGGAAGGGGTGTAAAGTAAGGTGACCATATGTCTCGTTCAATTCGGGATTGTCCCGTTTTTGAGGATTGCGTACCGTTGTCCCGACAAACATAAAACGGGACGCTTTTTGTCCTGCTTTTAGAAGAAAGGTCCTGTTTATGTCCCATTTTTTTTTTTTTTTTTTTTGCTAATCTACTGTTTTTCTAAGCGTTTTATGAATAATGTTGGCATAAAATTTACGCAAATTGAATTTTTCTATTTACCATTTTCAAGCCAATTTATGAAAATGATTACGATTCACTTATTTTTTTATTGTTGTCCCGTTTTAATTTTCAAAATATGGTCATCCTAGTGTAAGGCCCATTTTCTTCATGGCACACCCCATACCAAAAGTCTGGGTGTGCCTGTGATATAAAATACGCACTCGTTCTTTGGGTGCCAGTATGGAGTGGAAGTACTTCGTTTGTCGGACATGATACCCTTGGTGGATGCATTTGAAAGCAATGACAAATCATTGCATGTAATAAAACGGTTCTGAGCAGTTCTGCTGTGTAATATAATTATTAATTAATAATAATATTATTATAATTATTTTATTCGTCATTTTGTTATTTCCCTCAAATTTATAAAATGTTTCCGTTACACTTGTAAAATGTAGTTTTCCTTTACGCCTAAGTAAACTAATGGAAAAATCGAAAAACGACCTAGCTCTTCCGAGTATCAAATAGAATCAACAATATTGTCTATCGAAAAAGATCTTTACTCGAATATACACCTATACTCGACTCCTTCTGGACGAAAAATCGCTCACAGCAAAAAAAAATTCAACCGCCCAATTAAACATTACGTTAAAAATTACAATAATTATATTGAATAAATATGCGGGCAATATAATGTAAAAAAATCAACGTGAATAACATTGTATGTTAATTATTTGGAAAAATTATAAAATATATTTACTTAATAATACAAATGTATTATTAGACACTTGTATATTGGACGCAATAAACTGGCTTCCGACTAGCTGGGTTAAATTTATATTTTCATATTCTACCTTATAATATTCATAACGACAAATAGTACTATTTATTATTTTTATATTTATACATTTGTAAATATTATTTCATTTTATAATTTCCAATTTACGAGGTATAGTTACCGCAAAAATCATTACTCGGCTTTACCCGAGAAATGTAAATATTATTTTATTTGTTATATAGTTTCTGTTATAAACTTATAATATTACCCGGCAAATACCATTCGGCATTTATATAATATATGTAAACGGTCGTATTTTTTTTTTGAATTATTTCGATCTGGAAATAAAATATTTATATATATGTATTTACTTCGTATAGATAAAGCTTTTTGGAAATTAATTAAATTGATTTACAATTATTATTCATTACTATAATGAAGGTTGATAAATTATGAAATGCATCCAAAGTTGTCGTTATAATCCACCTCCACTCAAGCGAAATCTACTGTTTGAATTACAAACATACATTAGTATAATTAAAAAGTATTAACGTGAGTGTGGTAATTAAAAATTCGACAAAAAATTATATAATATAATATTATATTATTATTATTATTATTATTGTATTGCGTGATCAAGTTTTTACTGATTAGGTATAATCCTTTCGAGGAGACGGATTTTTTTTTCTTTTTTACAAATTTTACTAAAACGTGTCCCAGAACATAACAATTTTATCACGGTAGATATCTAAAACGCATAAATAATTTCATTTTTATTTTCTAATTACCCGTTGATATAATATATGGATATTTATATTAAAGTGTGTATTGTAAATCTATTTATAGACATATAAATAAAAATGCGAATTTCACATTTTTTAGCTACATGTCTAATAAGCAAAAAATCACATCATTATAAAAATATCGAACGTTTATAATTCACGTAATATGTAAATACGATCAGTATAAATGACAACAACTAATTAAATCAATCAGAAAAAAAAAATTATAAATGCCTATTACTATATTTCGGTTTTACTAATTATATCCTTCTACAATATCTACATGGACGGATTTTTTCAAACCCTCCTCGGAATAGGCATATTTAAGTGATATTTGAAGTAGGTAGATAGTAAACTTGTTATTAGTGTACAATTAATAAAATTCGTGTAATCATTAGTTATTAGAAAAGCGATAAAAAAATAATATATGCATAATCGAAATTTTTTTACTGGCTAAATCCTTCCCAGCGGACATTTTTCTTCATAATGTTACTAAAGCTTGCGGTGGAACATGATAAACATCTTTGTAAAGTTTTAATGTTGATCGGTTGAACCGTATGGATTCATATTCCGAACAAACAAACAAACAAACAAACTTTGGAAATTATATCATACAAGCCAGGATAATCGGCTCCGCCTGGTATTTATATTTCTGTATCCATTTTCTACCATATTTAACATACATCATGACAAAATAATATTAATCATATATTTTACAACAATAAGTACTTTCCAAATATTTGTCAAAATGTATATATCTAAATTAACATAATATTTAATTCAAAATTAAATTAAACAAAAATATAGACATATTAAACTTATATCTATACTATTTAATTTCTGTATCAATACTGTCCCCACTTTAATATACGTTATGACAAATAGTATTTTAATTATTATATTATAATTAAGACGTATTTCAAAATTACTCGCGAAACCCAAGAAACATGAATATTTTTTGTATTAAATCATTTCTATATCCATCTTTCAATAAGGTATAATTTATTAAAAAAATTTCAAATTTTACTGTTTTAGTGTTTCCGGGCGGTAAGTTGTTTTTTAAGGAGTATGACTCGTTTGGAAAAGAAAAAAAAAGATGGTCTCTTACTTCCGCCGCCTGTTTTCGCCAAAAAATAAAAATTCTAAATAGGTATACTCATTTGTGCTAAAGAAAAAAGGTCGCATATTTCCATCGACCGTTTATGCTAAACGTATCTCCTATTCGAACATTTTTTTCCTACATGTATACGAACTAAATTAATGTATATTTTAGTATATCAGTTTTAAATTCTGATTTCACTATAGTACAATGATCTTAGAAATAGGTACGTAACATTTATATTTCATTTAACTGTGGCTTACAGATACTAAAATAGTTCGTTTAAATTAATTTGTGGCACATAAATAGCATTAAACGAATGAACTTGTATGAAGTATGTTCTATACATGTACGACGTATATACCTACTATATTATTATATTGATAATTAAAGACACGCGAGTACTCAGAGCACCGGGGCTATGTCACTGCCTATGTTTCTGTGCAAAGTAAATGGGTGACCTTGGATGTTGAAAATAACAGCTGTTCACAAATTTTGATAACAGATATTGTTCTGTTATCACTATAATCATTGATTTGAAGATGCTTGCATTAATCATTGCATATAAATATGTATAATATATAGCGGAATTAACGTTACCAAGGCGGGTCCGGTTCGGTGATAACTTTAAGAGCCGTCCTAAGTTTTTTTAAACAAACTGTTATCACTTTAAGTGACATTTCTTTAATATTCTATTCTCAGCACATACAGATATAGGTACACTATAGAGTGCAAACTATTATAGGACAATAATACAACATATCACCGATTCGATATGGTCGTAAATTGAAATGATAAAAGTTACCGGCTTTTAAATTCATTTAAATGTTGAAATCAGAATTTAAAACTGATGGACTAAAATATATTTAATTTAGTTTGTACATATTTTCGAAAAAAAATTTCGAGGTATTACAAACGTGCTACAGAAATAATAAGCAACGTTTTTCCTCTAGTCCAAACGGGTAATTCCCACTTTAAAGTAGGTAATAACTAATATATTATAACTTTGGATTATTCTCGTATAATATTTTAATTTGTTATTACTATATAATTACCTAATATTCATAATGGTATCCACGGTAATTGGAAAATCGATAAAAAAATGATATTAATTATTTTTCCATGTGATAAAGTTTTTTTTTTATCGACTACTTCCTTCCACGGTGACGGATTTAAAAAAAAAAAAAAAAACCTGTTCTGGACGACAAAGAATGTACCTATATGGAAATTTCGGTCGAACTGTTCGGATATTTAATCCGTTCGAATTAATACATTTTCAAAATTATAAATACATATATAATATAAATACAGAAGATATAGATTAAATATGTATATAAAACGGTATATTTGATGTAAATTGTGCATTGGGCATATATAAAATCAGTGTCCGATCGAGGGTCATTAAAATGATAAAAATTGGTGCCCAAACGACTGATTTCAAAGATGATTAGGTAACTAAAAGAGTAGCATGAAGTAAAAATATCATCGAGAATAAGAATTACGGGCCCTTATTAGCACCACGGACATTTTCAAAGGTTCATTACTCAAATGATTTTTCGAGTAATAGGGTTTTATGACGAGCGTATATAGTGAGATAGACTTTATAATTCAAAAAAAGAGAAAGAAAATCAACGAACCTATTTTAAGAGTGTTTACTGAAACCGTTCAAGAGAATATACATTTAAATTTGAAGGGAATAAGTTTATTTGAAAATTGGTCTAACGCGAGTAACCCTTTAAATGCTTTACAAGTAATGCTATCTATGCGAGTGTACAGAGATACGGTGAAGAAACAAAGGTAAACCCTAGATCACGTACGATGTTACCATATTATCATATACCATATAATATTATTATGTATTATGTTATCATATTAATATACATTTTTTTTTTATACAAATATGTAATTGAAAAATTGATCAATATTTACTATTTTATTGTCAAACACAATATTATAAATTAAACAATATTGTCTATAAAGAGTTGATCTGAAAATTTTTTCTGTATTATTAGCAGGACTCGTGACTTGTAGCTTTAAAAAGGTTGTTATAATATGCTCTTAAAATTTTTAAATAAGTGCTTAAATATGAATTACTATATTTAGAATATTAGATAAAAAAAAGTTCAAAAGTATACTTGAAAAATTAATTAAAATTAAATCCTAAGAAAAAAAAAACAATAATAAAATAAAAACAAGGAGATTTCTGGCCTTAACAAAAAATTGCTTTTAGTAAAAAAAAGTCTACCTAGTCGCAGTGGCGAATATGTAAATATGAAAAAATCGTTTAAAATTTTCTAAATAATTTAAAATTGTTTTAAAAAAAACTTTAATAAATGTAATTATTAATTCAATATCACCTAAAAATATATTTTTTTTTTAATTTACAAAGTGTCTCATTATGGTCCAGCGTTATGTACACTGAGACGGTGAAACAAAATAGACAAAAATATTTAATATTTGATATTTAAATCACTGGTCGTTACATTTTTTCTAGATATATCTATAAAATAATAAATGATTAGATGTAAACAGTGATAGATAGGTAGTCTTATAAAAAATATTTTCAAAATGTTATTAAAATGTCTCTAATAATATGTTTGAATAGGTACTTATCACATTTTTTAAATTTATTTTTGGTTATAAGGCCTTTCAAAAGACCATCCCATCTCACACCCATTCCTCCATTCTTTTCTATCCATTGCTCTTTCTTTCCAATTCGAATTCTTTTCGACTAAGTCTTCCCATCTTGTTATGGGTCTCCAAGCAGTCTTTTCCTACGCGGGTTTTGTTCCATCACTGCTTTAATTAATTCATTTTGGCTCCTCCAGGCATGTCCTGCCCATTGGAGTCTTCGCTTTTTTACTTATGACATTTAGGTACTTTAATGCTTCACAATAAATCATTGAAATAAAAATTCAACAAATATAAAAGTGAAAATGCATCTTTTTTTATTTCTATGTTTTAACGTATCCCATTTTATCAAACATACCTAAGTAATTATATTATGACAATAATATAGTGACAAGAAAGTTTGAAGTTTAAACTTAATTTATTAGTAATTAATGCTTATTGTGCAAAATATTATTAATAAATTGCTTATTATTTAATTACAGCTGAAACTGTATATAGCATCATTTATTTAATATGTATTATTTTACATTTTATTAATATAAAAAAAATTCATAATTTTCTTCATTTATTCTTTTAAAATTAAGGGGTTTTGATTTTATAATTGTATATAATATATATAATATAAGTAGGTATATTATAAAATTAATAGTTTAAGTGTTAGGGGATAGGAAGCTAAGTTGGCGACCTTAAGATTTAAACATTTATAGAAGATTTATTATTTATGTTTGATGTTTGATTTTTGGAAGTACATTTTATTATGTATCTTATAATATATTTAAAAAATAATAATATCTACATTTGTATTTTAAGTACCTATATGTTTCGATTTTTTTAAAAAAAACCTTATAGTTTTGTCATCTTACCCTATAGGTGAGGTAAGTTGACATAATGCTGGGGTAAGTTGGCGTTATGTAAATATTATATACAAATAGGTATTTAAATTAAATCTGTGACGTACACTACATGTATACCATAGCATAAAATTCATATTAAAATTTAGAACAAGGAAATTTATTAATTTGTAAAAAATAGATATCAAAACATTATTACAAATTAACACAAATGTACTTTTTATTTAAAAAAAAAAAAAAAAATTATAAATGTATTAACTTCAGAATAATAAAACATTTTAATTGAAAAAATAAAATAATATATTGACTTTTTTACTATATCTGATAAAAAATGTATATTTTATTATGAAAAAATAGGTAGCTAAGAAAAAAACATTTTATATTTCGATAATATACGCAAACTTACCCGACATAATAATACTTTATAATAATTATTACCTATTCTAAAACACGCAATAACACTAATTTAATCAGTGACACACAGAAATAATGCATGCAAATTTTGCTATCCGATAAAGATTATTAAATAATTAATGTATAATTACAATTATTTGAAAATTCTTACGGCAGACGGTCGTTGAAAATGATCAAAACGGTCGTTTTGAGAAAAATTATAACAGAAAATCACATATTCATCTCCATAACCTCAATCTTCGAAAATTAAATGTTTATAATCTCCTTGTATATATTATATTAGAAAACTCATTTATTTGATAACATATAATCAGTTAAAATCAATTCGCCAACTTGCCATCCTTTTTCCTAATAATAATTCAATTAATTGCGCAGTTTGGTAACAAATGAAAAGATTTACAGGGACTAAACCTAAAAATACAGCCACGGCATCGGCATACCCAATTTATAGAGGATCCTATTCAAGCCGCCTCTATATAAAAAAATGATCAGTCCTCCCAAAATTAAAATCTTGATTACGCCACTGTAGTTTACAAATTGATAAAATATGTTCGCCTCAAGTGATACGGACGGGACATAGGATTTGGACCAAAAATTTCGATACATTAGTTTTGCATTTATCGAATTAAACAATGACAAAAGAGGGCTGACAAATCCGGAGAATAATTTGTAGTAATGCAATGAGAACGTCGCGACCAACAGAATATAATGCCTCAGTGATGTCTGTATACTATTTGATTTCTATCCTTACTGGCACAATAAATATGTATATATGATTACAAAATGTAAGACTGCACGTTAAAGTTTACTAACCAGGACAAAAGCCGTGTTGTTCATTATTGGTCATTTACATATATTCGGGAGACAGAAGCGAAGAAGTAGGAAAATCGATTAGAAATGCAAAACTTTAACAAAATTGAAGTCTGTTGTCAGAATCATCAGGGCGCATTTATGAATAACAAGTAAACTTTTTGATAACAATGTAATCAAGTGTTTTTCTTAGTACTAAAAAAGGAACGCTTTCAATCCCATCATTAAGGTACATGTAGTATATCTATAAGAGTAACCCCTCGGGAAAATTATTTTTGTTCTTTTTTTTTTTTTGAGAAGCAAATGAAAAACAAATATAAAATTATATTGCTCTGATTTTTTGTTACGATTAATTAATAAAATAAAATATATACATTATACGTTTAATTAGATTTTATTATTTAAAATTACAAAAGTCTTCTTTGGTGGAAAATTTGTTATTTTATCTTCTTTAAAGTGACTAGTATCTTTTAGAAATAACTATAAGAATTGTAATAAATAAAATTAAACTCAGCTACTATTGAATTATTAATTACCTATATAAAATGATAGACAACAGTAGTTGTTATTTAATTTGATTTGCAACCAAGGGAAACCACGCAATTATATATTCGTGAGGAGTTAAAATAATATATTAAGATACAGGTTTTGTCCTCAATCTCTTCTATAGTTAGTTATATTATGTATATCACGTTGAAAAAGTAACTGAAAAATAAAATGAAATTTACTGAATATTTAATTATATAGGTATAGGTAATTTTTTAAAAGGACGTTGTACACCCAATGTTTAAGGGGTTTTATAAAGGCAATTTTTATGCAATTTTAAGAAAAATGAAAATCTAACAATTTGAATATATTTTAAAAGTAATTTAAAAATATTCTTGTGTCAATACAATTTTCATTGTTGTGTAAGTGCGATATTTGTTAAAAAACATGTTTACGCATTTTTTATTTCCAACTTGGGAATATCGTAGAAAAATGAATTAAAAAATAAATTATGAAACAAAATTATCTAGCTACCTACTTAGCCGATTTTTTATATGTGCATTTGTACACGTTTTATGAGTTGTTAAAAAATCAATTTATTTGATTTATTTCAATAATTATCAATCTTGAAAAAATCAATATATCAAAATAAAAATACTACGTAGGTCGTCAAATAATACTATTAGCTATAATTTGTTTTTTGCTTCGTGTTTCTAGCATGTTTGTAAGTTGATAAAAATGAAAAATGCTATTGCAAGTTTTTCATTAAAAATTTGCAGGTACGACGTCTTTTTAACGATCATTGATAAAAAAATCTTGAACGGGTGTTCTATAATATAACCTTTGGTTACGCTACTGAAGCTGAAAGATTGATCGGTTATTTTTTATACAATTTAAATTTTAAATACAATAAGACAAAAGTACGCTGTACTAATTTTATGTGTATAGTTCCTATTATTAATGCAGTACCAGTATAATATAATGATTGATATTCAGTGACATATCTTAAGAGTTATCCTTAGTGTTTGAATAATTTCCAAGCAAATAATAATATAGTTTATGAATACAAATTTTTGAATGATTTTGAAATATTGTATTTCAGTAGTAAGAAAAATTTGAATTTATAACTAGTAATTTAGTTTTTCTTTTGATTAAAAATAAGATACAGAAATATATTCTGTATAGATTGAAAGTGAATAATTTAAACATAGTAAATTTATACGTATTATCTTGTTAAACGTAAAAATATAATATAATAATATATATTTATTATTTACTTAAGAGGATATTAGCACGGCCATTTTTAAGGGGTTCTAAATAGGCGATTTTTAGAACATTTTAAGAAAAATGAAAATCTAACAATTAAAAGACGTTTATATGCATTTTTAAAATGACTTATAATTGGTCCTATTACTATATCATCTTTTATTATGGTTGTTTTTTTATGAATTAGTACAATTTCATTGAAAGTATTACTTTTGTATTTCTCATTTATAATAAATAACTTACAAATATCCTAGAAACATAAAACCAAAAACAAATGATAAAAAACCAAATTATCTAGTGCCCTACGGAGCCGTTTTTTGATATGTGTATTTCAACATATTTTATGACTTGTTATGAATTGTTAAAAACTCATTTTTGATTTTTTTTTTTAATACCTATAACTCTAAAACTAAACTCTTACTGTTACTCAAGGTAACTATAACTCTTAAAAAAACTTAAATGTCGTAAAAAAGCTCCGTAAAGTGCTAGATAATGTTATTATCTATAATTTGTGTTTCGTTTCATATTTGTTAGATAATTGTAAGTTGTTAAAAATGAGAAATGCTAAAATGAGTTTTTTATTGAAAATTGTTTGCGCTGACATCCTTTTAATTATGACACATTACGAATAAGAAAATACCTCGACTTTTAAAAAATTGACTACAATCTGTTTGGGTAAATTCAATACATTTATACCCGGAATCTGATGACACGTTTGGTTAATATACATATTTAACGAAGTCTATGTCCAGTTTGGCTAAATATTGTGGATACAATTATGTATTTATATATAATAATAATAATTAATAAAAATCATTAAAAAAAATCGAATATAAACCATTAATTATTACCGTCGCGACTCATAGAATAAATAAATAATAATAATAATAAAAAAAAAAAAAATTTGTGGAAAAAGTTTCATTATTTCCATAATATTCAGTATGTAATAATTTTTACATTAATATCATTCTGGTAAACATTTTTTTACTCAAATTTTAATTAAGTCGATTTTTATATCGCTTATTATCAAATTTACCAAATTTATTTTGTGCATAAAAAACTATTAATATATAATTATATATATCCACGAATGATGGTGAATGATGATTATGTTTAATATAATATATTGTTTATATTAATAAGATCCACTGCGTAAAACTAATATTACTGCGCAGTATAATACATCCTTAAAATGTTAATTTCCATTACTTAGAGTTGTCAAAACTCGAGGGTATATATGCAAAATTATCACCGTATATTATAGTAAATTACACAAAAGATTAAACGCAATATACGATAGTAAGTTAAAAGAATAATTAAAATGTTTATTCCTTCGAGGGCGTCTTGGTTTATAACTTGATAACCACATCTGACATCACGCATCACCTTACCGAGTGAGTAATAATTATTATGGAATATTATGGATTTTAATATATGTGTATATATGCCTTAACAAGTTAATTTGATTTTAAATTTAACAAATAACAAGTTAAGTTCAGTTAAACATAAATATAAATATATATATAAAAGATTAACTTATCACTTAACTTAATTATTATACCTAAGTTGAAATATTAAATTTTCAAATGAACAAAAATAAATAGAAAATAAAATTCTTTAAAATTTGAATTATATAGGGTTGATGTTTAAAAAAAAATTGTATTTTGATATTATGAATTTATTCATTAACTATGTTATAAATGTTGATGTGAGTTTATAAGTTTAAGTTCACGTGTAAAATCATGAAAACATTTTTTATAGAAAAATTTCATTTAATTTGTATAGGTATTATTGTATGAAATCGACTTGACATAACAAAAGTAATTCATTTAGTTATAAAAAATAGTAACTCGTTAATTAACTTATATTTTAACTTAATTTTAATGTTCAACATAATTATTAATCATAGGTATTTTAAAAAGATAAATTTTTGGTATAATATTAACATTTTAGATTCTGAGCGAAACGAGGAATGTATTGGTTTTACAATAACGTGTTTGTTTTATGTCTGTACCCAAAACATCTACAAGAAGGTGTGCTTCAATAATTACATGCAGTATCATTTTTCAGTAGTAAATATCATTTTTAGAGAGCTCATTTTTTTATTGAAAATTTTGTTTAATAAATTCTTAAGGAAAACGGTAAAAATACAATTATTTTAAAATCCAATATGGTTTTTTGTTGTAATTCCATAAATACAGGTCCTAAGTCTTGACACTTTCACTTAAAATGGATTTGAATAAAATATCAACGTAAAAATGTTTAAAATTTTATCCAGGTTTTAAGCTATTTATAACAGTTTTAAATTTTCATGTATTTTCGTTACAAAATTTTAGGTTTTAATAGCCATTTAAATTTTTAAAATATTTATTATTTAAATTTTTGACAACACGTATTATTTTGGTATGAAATGTGTTAAAAAATGGATCTATAGAATTGAAACTCTAACCAAAAACTTATTTAAGTACAAAGTCAACGTAAATTTTTTTTTAATTCCCTACCCCCCCCCCCCCCCGATTTTCGACTATTTATATCAATATTTAATTTTGAAGTTTTTTCGTCATAAAAGAGTTAATTTTAGTTATATTACCGACAATATAATACTTATGTAATATGCACCCGAAACTTCGTTCGGAATAATTTTGTCGAAAGAAATGATTTATCATTGCTTTCGAGTTCAATATATCCACTGAAAGTATTCTACTCAACAAGGGAATTCGTCCACTAATTATTCGTTTTGACGTAAAAATAATTATTAAAAAATATAATACGACGAAATTAGTAGTATATTTTTACTATCGGATTATCTGCATATAATTTATATATAATTATGTAGGTCCTATGTATTTTAATTTTATTATGGTTTTTTTGGATATGTATAATTAGATAATAATTAAAACAAACAACGATAAAACGGCTTTTGGTTTCACTTAATTAAGATGAAAAAAAAGTGTATTTTTTTTTTCATTATACAAATTTAATTAATATTGATGAAAAAAAATTCATTAAGAATGTTTTATAATTCGAATCAACAATAATTATCGTGTTTATCTGGGGTACCTACAGATACAGTATACAGTAAACATATATATATATTTAATACGGCTAAGGTATAAATTCGAGTAGTAGAACCTATTATTTGTATGCTCACAGGCTATATAAATGGGCATAGGCTATAAAATATAATGAACCAGATGGAAAAATAATATTTTTTTAAAATCGCAAACTATTTTAGCGAACGTTTCTTTGATGAACGTTCAACAATTAGGTCGAGCAGTTTAATAGGCACGTATAAACGCAGAGAAAATGTTATTGATCAAAATGAATGTTATTATTGACACTTTGAAATAATGTCTGCTATTATAGAATATCAAAGAAATTTCTAGTTAATTTTAGATTCTGAGCGTAGCGAGGAAGCTTATGGTTTTACAATGATGTTTATTTTTATTTTTATTTATTTTTATTTTTCTGTAAACACTTTTTCTACCAGAAGGAGTGCTCCGATCTTTACACTCATACCCGGTTTCCGGTAGCAAATTGCATCTAGTTGGTACTTTTG
>JAIPRL010010110.1:0-16207 GCA_025469235.1 Pemphigus obesinymphae
CAGTCTCAACTTTTAATTAAACATTTAGAAATATAAAGGGGACTATTTACTAAAGGGGACGCCAAACTTAAGCTAAGCAAAGAAAGGGGACGCCGTCCCCCTCCGTCCCCCCTCACTTTAACCACTGAATTTATGCCGAATTCTGAATAATATACCATCTATATATAGTATTTCACCGTATAAAATTCAGTAGGTATATATTATTATTATATTACCTACCGTAAAATATCATGCATTTGTTTATAAGACGGTAATTGATATTGATATACGATTATTTAGGAAGTACCCATATACCGAGGGAAGTGTTATATAATATAAATCACGAAAACCGTCGAAAACATGATATTCAACCGATTATTATATTTTATCATAATGTTCATAGGTCAAATTTCGTGTTTAAATCTATAGCGGCACTGATTTTCGAGCCGAATCCATCTCGTATCATACTATACGTATACGACTTTGGGCCCGTTATTATAGGTACGTCAGCACATTTTTGGACTTTTTAGACCCCCCCTCCTTCCCCTTGTCAGTAATTGCGTCAGCAAATGTCCGATCCCCCTACTCTATTACGTCGACCACCCCTCCTCCATTAAAAAAAAAAATTTTAAATTTCCGAATTTCATATTATGAATTAATTAAAAATAAATGAAAAATTTTATTACATATTTTGATAAAAAAATAAGTACATATTTTTATTTTATTTTTTTATTATTGCTGACGTCAGCATGGTTCTACCCCCCCCCCCATCTCCCTTGTCAGCAAATGTAAGCACACGACAGACCCTCCCTCCCCCTAGGCGCTTACGTAATAATTGAACGCCACCTTTCCCGTATTGTCATCTATAGAATTTGCCTATATCCTATATATATATATGTATACCTAAATTGTAATGTATGTATTTTATAATATTTAAAACTTGTGTACACATTCAAATTTAAAATTATACCATTTTATGGAAAATGTCGTGGAATAATTGTATCGATTCAGAGCTATTAATTATATGTTGTAAATAGTATCCTTTGATTTTTTTTTATTTCATTGAAGAGATATTGTCATATCGGAAACCAAATTATGACTGACGTCTGATAGCCAATAGGGTAATTAATTAGTATTCAAAATATATGCGTCTAGATCTTTTTGCTATACATCTCAATTTCATACACCTAGGTACTTGTGTTATTTTGAAAATGCACTATACAATACATAATATTAATTGTTATCAAGTATTAATACATTTGTAAGCTAATCACATATTTAGGTTACAAAATATTTGGACATGTGTCGAACAATGGTTTTTTTTAATACACTATATTGCGTTTACCGAATAAACATCTCCTGCAAGTTCGACATCCTTAAATTAAAATATTATTAAAAAATACCTATGTATAATAATAGTCGGGTAAACTAGGTCCGTCACCCTGGCCCTGCCATTTTCAATTTCAATAAAAAAAACTAGTCAAAATTATGTAGTATCATTTGTAACCATTTGTAACCACCATAACTTTTTTTGTAACTAACCCTTAAAACGTCACCCTGGCCCTGCCACAGGGAAATTCGCGTTTTAAATTTCTGCAAATGGTGTAGAATTATGTAATATCATTTGTAATCATTTGTAACCATATGTGATCATATGTGACGGACCTGGGTAAACTTCGCATTGGGAATCGTGGTAGTTTTTTTTTCATCACAAATAATGAAAAAAATATTATTTTTTACGTAGGTGTTTACATATTATTATATTTGTTCGAATTAAAAAAAAGAAATTATTTTAATAGATCATTGTTATAAATTTCACAAGACCTCAACCAAAAAATATGTACCTACCTATTATAGTACATATATTATCATTCGAGTATGAAATATTTGTTTTTATTAACAATTGACAAATATATATTATATCAACCCGTTTTCCACTTATCCCTGCATGGCTATACAGTTAATTCTATAATATTATATTTTTAGTTTTCAGCATCGTGTATTCTTCATTATAAATATTAGGTAGCCAACCATTTGCTATTTTTTTTTTCAATTTTGATTGTTCCATAACATTTTTACTCACATTGAAATCTGTTATAAATTATAATGTTAAGATAATATATGTAAGTACTGATAAGGTATACGGTCTACGATCTACCTGCAGGTTTGCATAAGACACCCTATTTATGTGTTTAAATATTTAGCTGTATATCGTTTGTAGAAATTGGTTATTTAATCGGTAATTCTCACGTGTCACGTCCCCAAATCTTATTAGATATATAATTATAGTTATTATAGACTTGATTTACGTTCACCTAAACGGCTATACTTGATGGATTATTCAAATATTTAACTTTTTCAAATAAATGCAACAACAAATAATGTTATTTTATATAAATGCCACAAACAACCATTTTGAACCAGATTGAACATTGTTTATTATTATTATTATTATATGTGTTTACATTTATTGTGGTATATTTCTTGCAATGTATATGGAACGAAAATCACCATAACGATATTATATATTGGGGTCGGATATCATGTACAGAGTGTATTTTATGTATATACCGAATGTAGTTAGGTTTGTACATGTGAAAACATGAGATAGTAATAGCTGTGGCGACCATATTATGCATATTATAAATCTAACAGATATTAAAAAAAAAAAAAAAAAACAAAAAGTGGTATTGCCGTATTGGTTTAGTATTAAAGTCGCAATAAACCCCGTGTGCGCTTATACACGAGCCACGATAGTCATATCTATATCAGACATTGTCGCCGCACAAGATTTGATATAAATACAAAACTTAAATGTCTCAACTTATTATACGTTTAGTTTATAATCTATTAAAATATCAAACAGGAAGGTCACATTATAACGTAATAATTAGGTATATTATAATATTATTACTTTTTAACCATTAAAAATTGCAATATCAATAACGATTAATTGTAATATCAAATAAATATGTTTACACAACTTAGGTAGTTATCTATATAATTATTGATTTATCTATCGGAATATCGTCAAATCTTTATACAATAATTGTCAATTTCCTGTAATTAATATTCTAAATGTGTAAATTAGTATTATACGTCATATTATATTATAGTATATTAAATTAATGTATTGACTGTGTTTATATAAGAAAACTATAGAGCATCACGTGGATGTCTGTGTCGTATTGCACGACGAGTGAGAGGGGTGTTATAATATCTCCACTTCTCGGTTCTTAACGATGAGTTGGAATTTTTTCTAAAACAAATGAAAATCGGACAAAATAATACTTGAAATTAATATAATAAAAATATTGTAATAATAATTACCGGATTTATTCAAAATAAATAGGAACTTCATTTATAGCCTATATGGGTACGCGTGGTTCACGAGATGACGAGAAAATATTAAACAGATCATAATATTATTATATTAAATATATGCATTTTTCAGGAGAAGTTTTTTCAAGTTTTCTTGATTGATTTTTTTGGTTACAATTCGTGGCCAAAATGTTTTTTAATAGGTACATAATATTAAATATTACGGACTAGTGGATGTGATGGGTACTAAAAAAAAAGAAAAAATGTAATGTACTTAAAACCAAATATTGAAATATGAATATCTGTAATATACAATTATCGTATAATATTGATGAATTCGATTTATGGTTTTATTTATTTATAATACTACCTATATATATTATACCTATACCTATCCAGACAATATAGTGTGAAACTATAATTTGTTTTCATTAATAAAAAAAAAAATCTCTATTATTTTATTATTATTATATAGTGTTTGTTGATCCAACTTTTATTTTACTTTCTTAAAAATGTTCAGTTGGAAATGTAAAAAAACCCCTCTTTCTCAATCCCATCATTTTATTAGTCCTCGGTAGCTGTAGACTCGTCCCTGTAGTGTGAATACAATAGTCCAAAAGATAAAAACGCAAGTATTTATAACGGAAAATAATAAATATTGGTTTTCACGTGTTCCGTTCAAAACACAATGTAGGTATATAGTACCTACCTATACACTACTATTATAGGTAGGTACCGTGCATAATGGTAAAATGGGTAGTTTATTTTATGAATCCAAAGAATATTCTTTGTAGTGTGCAAAAGACATTTACAAGCGTGCAGCGCAAATAATATTAATAAATGATCAATCAATATTCGTATATTTGCAAGTCATCGTCACTTCTGTAATTGTAGTAAGTAGGTATAAAGATTTGGCGAAAATGACATTATATCGGGTTTCAAAGGACTAAGAGAAACTTTTTATTTACAATTTTCAGATGTTTTTGAAGATGATTAATGATAAAACTAATTCAAATACATTTATTTTATGCCTATATAAGAAAAATTCAAACACTCGCACTATCTAAAAATTCTATAACATAATGAAAAGAATACACTCTGTTAAACACTATATTTATAGCTGCAATGTATGAAAAATATAAATTTTAATTATTATATTATACCTAGGTACTAAGTAAAATTTTCAAGTGTTTTTTTTTTTTTTTTACTAGTGTAATACCAGATGTAATACGCGTTTTCCTTAAAAGTCATGATATTATTTAAGTTTTACCGTGTAAAATGTTTGAACTAAAGTAAGTTGATACTAGGAGATACCTATAATATACATATTATATAAACTATGTATTTTTAATTTATATTATTAAATAAAAAATGTCGTAAAAATAAAAGCCGAAAATTTGTTCACACCAAAAATAAATATTAACATTATTTTGAAACACCACTAGCTTCATACATCGCTCCTCTCATAATCTAATATAAATTTAATTACATTTTTCCTATGTGTAAATTGGAAAATCACATTATAAGAATAACCTATAATTAAAATACAGTTTAGGGTAATTATAATACATAGAATTGTCGTTTGTTCAAAGAACGGACCAAAAACTATATAATAATGATTGGAGAAAAAATAAATAAGCTGTCTTTATACTTTATAGATATACTGGCGTGATTGTGGGGGAAAGAAGGGAAAGTACCCTCTATAACCTTGTTTTATACTTTAAATTATGAGGGGGGGGGCACATGAGTCATATAAAATGTATTAATTGCTTTTTGCAAACCCTCTAGCTCCCACCACAAAAATTTGTTTCCCCAATAATACTATTGCTTTAAATAGGAAGATTGTTTTATCGCGATCATGTGAATATATTTTTTTTTTTTCATTTTTGTTTTATTATTCTTTTTATTTTTGAGGGTTTGTTCTTTTCAGATAGGTTCTTAAATATTTTATTTTATTTGGAATCAACAAGATGAAGTAGATGAGTTAAATCAAGTAGGAGTTTTGGAGTAAATAGCTTTTTTAATAGTAAATTCGTTCTCGATTGTACTCTTTCCAGAGGTATTTTTTGTCAATTTCCCAGTAATTTTCTTAAGCGTAAAAATAACTATTTTTTACAACGAGAAATTTTTATAAATGCATACATTTTTTTAAAAAACAAATAAAAATGTCATGGTTATTGTATATTACTGAAATAATATATGTTTATATATAGATAGTGACGTAATAAATTAAAAAAACAACAATCTAGTATTACCAAGCTCCTATCAAAATCGTTTTATAGCAAATGCAATGATTCATCATTATTTTTAAATTTAATATATCTATATCTATACTATTAGTGTTATGCCAGACGAGCGAAGTGGTTCCATCCCTTACTTGTTGCCATTTTTTTGACTTAATATTCTGACGCAGAATATTTTTCTGAAAATTTCAATATCGAATATTGAACAAACAGTGAATTATTCTTATTAGTATATTTAAAGTTTAGAAAAGCGAAGTAGTGTGGTGTACTATATGAAATGCAGTATTCCGCGGCCATACCTTCACAGTTCACACATCTTTTATATAAACTTTAAATGTTTATATATAACAGAGAAAATTAGGTGAACGTAATAAAATAATCACCTACGTAATATAGATAATAATAGTTAAGTTATAAAGACATAAAATTGTATTCCATGACCATCATTCATAACTCACAAGTACCTAACAAGTTCACACGAGTCCGCTAAAATTGTTTATATATATTCTACGTAAAGGTTATTTCATACTATTGATGTTTGATTTTTAAATAAACAGTTTTTAAGAGTTCTTATCATATTTTCATCACATCGGGTTTTAATCATTTACACGATTATACATATTATAACTTTTTGGACCACAACGCACAAACATAGATATAACCTCATCTATATATATATATCAATATTGTTACCGTGATAACGATATCATCGCATATATCCGCGAAAAATGATGTAGTCAATTTCCGCGAAAACTTCGTGTAATATACCTATACGTGTGTATAATATATTATAGGTATTCGGCGAAAGAATGTAAGTGCGCACAAACTAAAACGGGTCTATTACCACCACTATAGAATATCTGTTGCCGTGGGACCGATTCGTCTATATAACGAAAGGGGAGAAACTATGCGCAGAATGATGGCGTGTTCTCTCGTGGAATATAGCGCGTGTATATAATAATATAATATATGGCAGGGATGGGCAACTCAAAGTAACTGGAGGGCCAAATTTTGAAACTTAAAATGATTGAAGGCCAGATATATAAAGTTATTATTTTTTAATATCATACGAAACAAATTCATTAATATATATTTTATGTCTACGACAAGAACTATAATATCTCTATGAGTTTAATATATTATATTTTATTATTGAAAATGTCTCCAAGATAAAATAATAATATTTACCTATATAGCCACTTTTACTGTATTTTAAGTAGGTAAATCGTATTGAAATGTTGGATTACAAAAAAATGTCCAAAGACAACCCGCGGGCCAGATAAAAAGGGACGGCGGCCGGCCCGGACGTGGCCCGCGGGCCGCCAGTTGTCCATCCCTGATATATAGAATCGACGGGGCTGCGGTTTTTCATTTCTTATTTAGGTATAATTATGTGACGTCCCTATTATAATCGTGTAATATATACCGTTCATTTTATACATAAAATGTAAATTGTATAGTGATATATACCCAGGGATTTGACCTCTCTCTGGCAGAATAACGAATAATTGTTAGGCAATCAGCAAAGCAGCGTTCACTCTCTCCGACGACGACGACATAATAAAACCATTGCCCAGAATCCGGTGTTTAAAAAACAACAGATCAATAAAAGTGGAAGTTCTTCTCGTTTTTTTTTTTTTTTTTTTCATTTTGCTTTTCTTTTCTTACCCCTCCGCATCCCTCCGCGGACTCTCTTCGCCGCGGATTCCTTCTCTCCTCTTCCCGGTCGTTTGTTTAATAAGAAAAGTTCGTAATTTCCGCGCGATTGTGTGTGTCCTTCCGCGAGCTGTTACTATAGTAACGTCGGTGGATTCACCCTTTTATACTTCCTTCTTTTTTTTCCCTTCTCCTCGTCTACTGTCTTTCTCTCTTTTATTATTATTATTATTATTATTATTATTTTTTTTTTTTTTACACACAGCCCCGTTGCCTCTGTACACACCGACGACTCTAAAAACCGCGTGCGAGGGTGGCGGCGCGACGGCCCGTGTGGGTAGAGGGTGCGACGGAGAGAGCGAAAAAAAAAGGGTGACCGGACCCAAATGTAGCTAAAAAAAATTACGCGATCGATAACTACTGTTGTTTTATACATGCGTATATATAACCCTCTTTTCCCCTTGTAATTTATAATTATTGTCTTTCATTCCTTCTGACTGTGCGTATATACGCAAAAAAACAAAAAAAAAAAAAAACGGTAATTTAAACGGTAATTTATGAACACAATGGGGTACTATCTCTTTGATAAACGTATGGCATGCCACACACGTGATGGAAAAAAAAAACTGTATAATATAATATATACCTCTACTCGATGCCGTTTTAATAATAATTATTATTTGTGTAGTTTCCAGTGTTGGGTAGTAACGTAACGGACGTCACTCGTTACTGTAACGTAGTTACATTTTCTAGTAACTTTATCGTAACTTCGTTATTTGATTTTTGTAGTAACGTAAGAGTAACTACGTTAGTTATCTGTAAGTAACTTTGTAAAATAACGCGTCACATGTTTATAAATAAAAAATACAATTTATTCTAATAAATTCGTTTAAAATTGCCGATGACCCATCATATCTGCGAATAGTAGATATTTTAACGATTTTATGATTTTATATAATAAGTTAGAGTAGGCATGATATTGAATTTTATAATATTCCACTGACGACTATCAGAAAAAAATAAAGACATTTTTGACATTTTATTTTATTATTTTCATTTTCACATATTTAAAAATGTTGAATGTAACGTCATTGTAACTAGAGTTACTTTTGAATTGAAAAATTAATGTAACGCTATTATACTTTTGTATTTCGGTAACGAAAAAGTAATTTAGTTACCTTTTAATTTTGTAACTAGTAACGTAACCTGGTTACTTTTAAAAAGTAACTTACACAACACTGCAGATAGTTTCTTATATATATAAATATAGATATAATTCACCTAGGACTCCATGCGCGTTACCTATATATATATATATATATATATATTTGAACGATTACGAAAACAAACGGACTTCGTATGAAATCCTCATATACATATTGTATAGGTATATACCTAGTCTATATATAGGTACTTATATAGGTTAAAAAAATAAAACGAATTTGATGAGCATTATAGTTTTCAGAGTTATATAAATATTCCATTAGGTATACGTGCATATTATTTAACCTTAATTAATCGCGTTCTTATAATAGTCGTCCTATAAAAAATATTAATTATCAATATTAATTAATAAAAATATATATATATATATATTATATATGTGTGTGTGTATACCTACCTACTGCAATCGTATCAGAACGCGAACTTTATTTATTTAGGTAACTCGTATTTTTTTAAAATTATTTTCATCGTGTTAGTACAATATATTGTATGGAACAGAAAAAAAAAAAAAAAAATACCTACTTACAATTTTCAAACTTTCGAAATAGTACACCTATTTTTATATATTTTACTAAGTATTAAAAAAAAATTAACAAACATACGTATATCGTATACAGACAAAACAAATGTACGAAATTACGTTTATTCTGACATTACAGTATTACACACAACTATAATATATATATAACGTATTGTGTATATATTCGTATATATATATATAAACACTCGTATAGTATATAATATAGAGAATAGTCGTGGGGGAGAGGCGCATCGTTTATGCACCCACCGGCCAGTGTTGTCGAGGGGTAAGCTCTCAAAGCATGCGGTGGCACACACACACACACACGTAGGTATATATATATTGTATAAACGTATATATATATATATATAGTGTATTTTTTATACATATATAAGTACTTATACCTACTTCAAACAGCTTAACCACAGTTGGTTACGTCCGACAAGCCCGTAATCAGGGTTTTTTTTTTTTTATTCCAGTTTATTTTTAAATTTACCTATAAACATAATTAATATACCTACCCATTTTTTTTTTTTAAATATTTTTTTGGTTTTTAATTATTTAGTCGATTGAAATCAAAGTGTCCGTATATAATTATTACGTTATGATGCGTTAACAAACAATATATATATATATACAATACCTTTAAAAAATGTATAAAATAATCGTAAACATATATATTATACATTATAATATACATATAGTATGATAATCTATCCATTATATATGTAATTGTGCAGTTTGGTTTATTATAACTTGTATACGTACTACTTATATAAACTATAAACTATATAGGAAGTATATTTATCATTCAGTGGGCGGCTCGCGGGCTTTGAAAGCGGAAGAGCGATTAAAAATGATTAATTTTTGAAAAGCACAGCATACAATACCTAATCATTATGTATAGGTACCTATCAATTTAAAAGGTATTTATCAAATCGAAATTAACACCGCATATAGAAAAACGAAAATTACAAAATAATAAAACCAATTCTTTTACGCGTTTTATACACAAAATTTGGGCGTCTGTCTTTCATTTCACTCATTGACAAGTGTTCAACTTCGACTTTTCAAGTTTTATAAGTTAATATGATAGATACCGAATTTTTATCAACTGTATTACAATAATATAATAAAAGAATAAATAAAATATAAATAATAAAGTATTATAGAAATTTGCACGTGTCATAAACACGCACAGTAAATACACGTGTTAACTTATTCCGTATTGTTCCGCAATCCCCACATGTCGGGCGACTTATAACAATATTAATATTAATAAAAACTCAGATTACCTTGTATATAGTGTTTTCGTGACATTGGAAAACAATTTTTACTTATTTCCATAAAAATATTTTGAAAATGTATTAGGTACAATGTAAATATAAATAATTGTTAATATTTAAATCAATGTCTAACACTCGTTAATAAGGTTTTTACACGTTTTTATAATATTATTTTAGTAATTATATTATATTCATTTTCAAATCGACGGAAGTATATACACAGTATACGACAGTTATATATTAGAATATTATTATGGAAGACATTGTACATCTATACTAGTTTTTAAGGGAGATATATATATATATATAGGCAACTTTGAGAAAATATTATGGACAATAAAAATCTAACGATTGAAAATAGTTTAAATACCTTCAAAAGTAATTAAAAAAATAGTTTGATTTTAGTAAAAAAAAAAAAAAAAATCATTATTGCGTATTAATAAATAATTATTGGAAAACGTGTTTTGGGAGATGCTGAGCGTTTCTGGAAAATTGAATGGATTTTTGTGTTTGATAACAGCTGTATATGTATGTGACCACTAATGTTTTAATTGTAACTACCTATACCAAATGATTATATAGTTAGGTGTATTTTACAATTGAAGCAGTTTTCACTATAATTTTATAGTAACCATGACCAAATTTTTAGTTAAAATTGTTTATTGAAAAGTGTAAAAATGTCGTGCACACGCTCGACTGGGAATCGGATCCGCGGATCACGTACGTATATATTACGCGTTATACACTGACAACAATTTAATTGCAAAACCTATATTATATATAAGACAATATTATACAATTTTAAATTGTCATCACTTTGAAAATAAGTTCCACTTCCAAAATTTTTTATTTCGCAAGATAAATTTAACAGTGATTACTGACAAAAATTATATATTATAATAAGTACCTATATATCACATACAAATCGATCGTACTTATACCTATACTATTTATGGTGTTTTCGACAAAAAATTTGATGTCCTCCAACGACTTTAATAAAAAAATTTGCATGCATTTTGAACAGGTATACACGTACGTGTATATACATACGAAGAGGACATTTTCGCACGGTAAATTATTGAACCTTTGAACGATCCGCGTACGGTTTAGTCGAATGTAGACCGCCGACCAAGCACCATAATGTAATTTTTCGCTCTGTGATTTTATCGAACCTTATAGAACGGTCTGTGCACGGTTCAGTTAAATGGACCGATCGGGAACCGAGCAAAGTTTAAATATACGGTTTAAAAACGGCATTTGCACTTTGTATATGCACTTCTCGGTCGAGTGAACCGACCAAACACCAACTAAATGCTACTCGCGGAAAAACAGTGGTGGGTCGTATGTATAACATATCCTCTTTAGATGATTTGCCTGCAGTAGCAGAATAATACGACCGAAATATGCCAATAATAAAACATCGTAACCGTGCGCTTGTAAATTGTAATTAAAAATTAAAACCATAAAAGTATAATATTTCGAGTACACATTACCACTCAAAAGCTAAAACTATTCAAAATGTACCTCTATTGAAATAAATCTCAAGCATCATCGTTATAGTAGGTACCTATATATAACATTAGAAAATTATTCATAATAATACAATAATGATTTAAGCGCTTCTAAAAAATAATTACACGATCCTCACAGCTTCTCCCCTTTTTGCAATTGACGTAATATAGCTGGTATATACAAAATGATATTTTATTTATTTTTTATCACGAACCCGGCTATATTTTGGGAAATATAAATTATTTTTGTGAAATTTTTCAGTAAGCTATCCGTATACTCAATTCTATACTTTTTCATATTTTGAAATTTCTATGCCATTCTTTAGTTATTGTTAGGACTATATCGACTTTCGATTTCTAGCTTAAATTGATTCTTAAAAAAAATATAGTTTTTTGAGGATTTTCGTATTTTGATTTTTTAAATTCCATGAATATTACCCGAGTAAAAAGCATTTAAATTGGCGGAGCGAAGGAATAGGTACTGTAATAGCACGTAATATATGTCGATAATGTCATATTGACATATATATACACCTACGTACACGCATAACTTATGTACTTACCTACACCTCTTTACTTCACCACGTCATAATTTTGAATACTTATTAGGTATTATTCGGGAAATATTCATCGGATTTAGAAAATCCAATCGTGAAAAATATTTAAATTCTTTACGAATTTCCAGCTTAAATCATACAGGTTGCCGTTTGAAAATTAAAAGTCGATACAATTTTCACAAATAATAAGGGAGGGGAGGGGGATAAAAATGAAAAACTATACAATTTTGAGTATACAAATGACTTTTTGAAAGAAATATTTATACAGATCCCCCGCGATATATAGAGACTGCAGGCTCACGATAAAAAAAAAAAATCACTATTTACATTATAATGTAGTGCTGTACGACTATGGGCCGGTTCTACCACCTATAGTTAAAGTATTTGGTAACTATCTATTGGACAACGTTATCCAAGACATTTATCTTATTGATGAACAATTTGTGTTCTACAAATGATATTTGGGTTGTAAATTGTTATCCGACGAATAAGTAAACCTTTAATTAAGTAGATTTGTTATTTGTTATTTTTTCCATGGCATTGTTGTACTATCAATAATAAATATATTGATAACTGACACCAATAAAAAAATATTGTGTATTACTTACTATTAAATTCACATTATACATTTTTATTGTTATTTTTTGTACGAATTATTGTACTGCTTAGTAATTTGAATTGGTAGAAGTCGCAGTAAAAATCTAAAATGTCTGAATTAAATAATAAAAATAAATCTCGTTCAAAAAATTTTGCCACCGAAGAAGTTAATAGATTAATAAGTATTTGGTTGAGAAGTACAAAAATATTGTGGAGAATAAAGAAACTGATTCTGAAACATGGAAAAATAAGGAGCATTCATTGCTGGCAAACAATTGAAAGAGAATTTAATGTTAACGGAACGAGTGATTTTAGGCCTGCAAAGACATTAAAAGATAAGTATAATGACCTGAAAAAGAATGCAAGGAAAGAGTATGCGGCAGGAGAACGGAAAGAAATATATAAAACTGGAGGTGGTGTAAAAAAGGTAGTACAAATTAGTGAAATATCACTAAGAATACATATAGGTTGATATCAATTTCAATAACTGGCAATCCTAGTGAATTTGACAATGATCAAGGTGTGTAAGTGAATGATAATGATAATCTATGGAAACATGCGGATTATCCTCTGGATAAAATACTTATTCGGTAGTAAAACTGTTTGACAATAGTTACCAATAACTTTACCAACGGCTTCAGGGATATCCGGACATTGTAGAACAGTATATATTAGTGAAGATATTATCCTGTAAGGATAAATGTAACTATATGACTTATCTGAAGGTGGTAGAACCGGCCCTATAAGTATTAAAGTGTTTGATGATTTTTAGAAATCTACGATTATTACACGAAAAACATAATAATATAATGACCTGCAGTTGATATTATGCACTTCCTCGTGGCTCATATAATACGTATATACTGCAGTATTATATTGAGGTAGTCGTATGCGTATATGAAGTTGTGCATCATATTTTATTGTCGTGTGCATTATTTATAACGGGACCTATATATAGTGTTGGGTAATAGTTACTTTTAAAAAGTAACTAAGTTACGTTACTAGTTATAAAATTAAAATGTAACTGGATTACTTCTTCGTTACCTGAATACAAAAGCAATAGCGTAACATTACTTTTTCAATTCAAAATAACTAGTTACAATGACGTTACTTTCAACATTTTTAAATATGTAAAAATAAAAATAATAAAATAAAATGTCAAAAATATATATAGTCGTCAGTGGAATATTATAAAATTCAATATCATGCCTACTCCAACTTATTGTATAATAATCATAAAGTCGTTAAAATATCTACTTTTCGCAATTTTAGACGAATTTATTAGAATAAATTATATTTTTTATTTATAAATATGTAACGCGTTATTTTACAAAGTTACTTATAGATAACTAACGTAGTTACTCTTACGTTACTATAAAAATTAAATAACGAAGTTACTATAACGTTACTCGAAAATGTAACTGCGTTACAGTAACGAGTAACGTCCGTTACGTTACTACCCAACACTGCCTATATATAGTATGTATATATATATATTATATGTACGGTTTGACAAAAATAATACACGGTCGAATAAATATTTTGAAGGATATTCGATAAGAATTAACGGCGATCGACGAGAGATCACTCGTCCTTATTGTTCGTTGCCCAAAAGCAACTGTCCAAATATGCGCGTGCGTTTACTCTTACATATACATATATATATACACACACACACAATATATAACCTATATAGAATATGAATTTTAACAAAAAAAACATACACTATAAACCCTATTTAGCCTTTTTTTCAAACGTCTATTATTTTTGGAATTGTATACGTTGGAAAAAAAAAAAAAAAGTTTTTTATCGGAAAAAACGGGTTCTCGCGTATACGTAATATATGTACGGCAGCTATAGGTTTTATTATATTATTATATATTTTTTTACACTATACGTGCCACCCACCTTTTACTACCCCGAGGTCTATCGTGCAGGGGCGGCGGAGAGACGCAAACAACAATTCAGCACATGGCCCACTTCAAAGCCTCGCGCGCGCGTCAGAGACAACAGACGTATAGTAGTAGTACGTTTCCTGGTCGGAGAGAGAGCTGGAAAAAAAAAAAAAAAATACGCAATTTTGCCGATAAAACCCCTTTATTATTACTCTTTCAATTGTCGTGTGCCCTGCACCTCGTGCGCAGAGAAGGATCACAATGTGTATTTCACATTTCAGGAAACGCGGGTTTTAACAAAAAAATAAAAAAATTCGCCATTCGTACCTATATACTCCCCTAAAAAAAAAAAAAAAAAAAAAAACGATATAAAGGGGTTGATTAACTCCGGTTAATTCGCGACAAAGGACGAATGCCTAGTATTTTTTTTTTTTTGTACTTTTGTTTTGTTATACTTACTCCAAATTTTTTCATTTTATTTCATTTTTTTTTTTTTTTTCTATAGCTCATAACGTGTCACCACTATATACCGCTATTATAATATAGCCGCACCGAGTTTCCTCATTCGTGAAATGGTTACAAATCATTTACGAGATATCGCTCTTCCGTTTTTTTTTTTTCATATCATATATATAATAACACGATAAAGGCTACGGGGACACGAGCGCCGATAATACCTATTATACAGCGGAAACGTCGACGCCACCGGTCACAATAATTTTTCGGCCGTTTTTCATTTTTGGCTCACTAGGCGCGCACCCTTTTTTTATACGTTTATGAACCGCAAAATATATTGCGTTTTAAACTATTATCGTTTGATTCGAAATATTGACCCGGGCGCAACAATATAAATAATTGTGCATAATGACGGACTATACGTCGTTTCATATTACGACCAATTAAAATACGCAATGAATATAGAGGGATATTTACTTTTTTTTTTTTTTTTTTTGTATATTTTACATTTAAAATTTTCACAATTTCGGTTGTGAAATTGTCAAAATCCAAAATCAAATTGTATCAAAATTTCACCATCTGTTAAGGGTCTTCGACAGTAGATTTTTCAAAGCGCTAAAATGGTCTTGGCATTTCTATAAATTGGCCGTGTTAAACTTGTTCAATTTTAATTTTGAAAAAAGTTCTGAATTCGTATTATATTATATTTTCTATGTTTTTACCAGACGATTTTTTTAAATAAATGACAAACAATTAAATATGGATTTTTTTCATTAATTTGAAACCACCATAAAAATCTTTATATTGATTTAATTTTAAATCCATATCTGGTAGAAACACAGTTTAACAACTCGCCTTTAATTTTTCCAAGATATGTTTTTTGTCTAAACTTATCCAGAAACCTACAATTATGGAAATGCGTGAGCATGTTTATTAGAAAATACCGTGATTACATAGTAATG